>WEDG01001932.1:0-125311 GCA_017591395.1 Schistocephalus solidus | reverse complement strand
TGGTAGCATAATTAGAAGCGTTAAATATTTGTGGATTTCTGGACAATTTTTGGGTTGGGGAAAGATGCTAACGTTAGCGTTCGCAGCTGTTGTAGATGCTGAGGGGTTAGCAGGTTTCCCATCGGTAATGCCATTGCTGATCTTAAAGCCTGGATTTGCCACAGATTTAGATTTACTAGGAGTTTTCTTAGGGTTAGTAGATTTTGGCAGGTATAGCCGGCATGGTTTTGCTTGGGATGAGAAAGAAGTGGAGTTGACACAATTTCCCTCAAACCAGAAACAAGGTTAACGGGTGAAAGATTCAGCTGGAATCGAAATTCCTGTCGATCCGAGGGCCGTGGGCTTGCTTTTAGCTACAGGACAAACCTCTGAGATAACTGTTGGTATTGAAGGTGTAGACCAAGGCTTCTTGTTTGCTAATGAGGGTGAAACCCGACGTTCCATTGGGGTTTTATCCCTACAGATAAACAACCTGTTTTTTTCAAATATTGAGCTGGAGTGCTCATGCCTAGAGAAAAATAAGGTCAACTTCAATCGCTGAAAAAAGTTTGACCAGAATATGAGGGTTTTTACTACGGGAAGATAACCTTTTAGCTTCAGCGACTTTAAAGTTAAAGCCGCACGAGTAAAAGGAAATGAAATGCAACGTCCAGGGGGATTTTACTCTTGGGAACGTTTTTTAAAAGAAAATTGAAACTTCTCTTATGTCGGTCAAGTGACTCAGTACTGACCATGTTTATAAAAGGCTCTAGTTTCACGCATTGTTGAGAAGTGAGTGAAGACAACTTTCCCTCAAAAAAATGGTACCAAGGATCGTGAAGAGAGAACCATATTTAGACATAAAGGTATTAAGGTTTCCAGGGCGTCAAGGTCTAATTTCTTCATGCTTAAGGTGGGTTGTTCTAGTGGACGTTTTACGCGAAGAGGATGTTTGCGTCTAAGTACTGACTGGGGTTTCATATTTATAATAATAGTAATATTTGTATTTAATACCGGTTTACAGGCATTGTCAGGTGAAATATTCAGTGGGTAGAGGCTGGCATGACAAAAACATCCCTGAACATATATCATTATAAGTGTTTTTTTCCCTATTTTCATGTTATTCAGGAGAAAAAAACTGCCGCCTGTAAAGATGATAGCAATTCAGATCAGGGAAGGGCTAACACAATTGCAGTCTGTATGCAGTCTCTGTCTTTGCTAGGAACTGGATTCTGCCTCAGGGCAAGAAAGCATCCGTGTGCGGTCGCCTCACCGTCTGCCGAAGAAGTCAACGGGTGCAGGCTGCAGAGACGGTGCCGTATACCCTCAAGATAACACCTGGGATCGAGTTCAGATGCCGCGCACTCCGTCGAACAGGAAAAACAGATTCTACCGTGTCGGCGCCCAGAATTCTTGGAAACTGTTCTGAATGCAAAAACTAGTAATGGTAATCTTAAAACAAAGAATAACCCGCTGGACTTTTTATATTTTGGGGAAGTTTATTCCACATGACCATGGCGTTTATCGAAAAGAACCGTCGATACTTAACTGTGCGAGCTAATGGAAGAAATAAAAAGACATTGCGATGACTGCTGCGCCGATGATGGTCAAGCTGCCTCACAGTGATAAGGGGATTAAATGTACGATTATTCAAAAAGCTTAAAAAGCAAAAATAGTCCCTTCTGCACTCGGCGAAACCATAAGGGTTTTAAAATATAAGTACTTTTCAAATCAATAATACGAAGGATATTGTTACTAGTAACGTTTTACGGAATAAAAGATTTAATATTTTAAGCAAGTCACTGCAAGCAAATATCTGCTAGGTAACGAGTTTAAACTGAAAATAGAATTAGCGAAGAGGCTATGCAGGATGAAAAATTATATCAACTGGTATACCAGTTACTACAAATTATTCTTCGCTGGAAATAAGGTAAACTTACAAATTTTTCAACTTTATTTCTAGAATAAGCCTTTAGATTCCGTCGTTTTGACGTAAATCTGCGAGAAATTTAATGAGGCTATGTAGGGTGAAAAAAAGTTTAAAAAAAGTCTATATTTCTCCCTTTTGCAATTGCAATAACTGCAGGTATGTGCAGCTGATGATGAGGTAGAAATACAATTAATTGTCAATAATTAGCTTAATATTTTTCTACAGGAAACGTAGAAATCAGTTGAAAAATTTGAGAATTCACTTATCTTCAAATTGAACTTCGTACGCGGATCGATCAGTTTCTCGTTGATCGTTTCCAAGTGCTTCCTCTCTCACCTCCACTGGTGGTTACAAACAGTAGCTCTGACTGCTATTTTATCTCTCACCCGACAAGGAGCGTTCCGAACCCTCATGTGTTGTCAGCAACATCACAATACTATCCCATTGCATCTAGCTATAAATTTTTTAGTGAAGCAGAATTTTCTACTAGTTTTTAAATTGGCGGCTCGCCGAACTCCGCCTCCGATTTAACCGCAGGAGTTCTTTTACTGTTTCTTTTCTTGTTCACCTTGGCTCTCTGGGCCTTAAATATACAATTTATTCTTTATTATTATAAGTATTTAAATACTTTAAAGGTATTCATTTTATTATTTTGTTATTACTGTGCCTTTAAAAGACAAGTTTTTTACTTAATACTAAGTATTTTTTCGCACACTGTTAAGCAAACCCAAAACCAAAACGAAGCTACAGTGGCAGAAGATCGAATGAGTGTGTTTTAAGGTTTTAACTGTGCTCTGTGGAGACTGACGGCGTCCAAGAGGAGCTATATCAATAACCTATAATTATTGCGAAGGGATTGTATTTCTGCCTGGAATTCTCGGACTTCTTTGAATTTTCTACCACGAACCATATCCGAGGTCACCCATTGAAACTGCGCGTTCAGCAGGCAAGACTGGATGTGCGCAAGTTCTACTTCTTTGTCAGAGTAGTTAAACCGTGGAATGCCCTCCCTGTTGACATTGTGGTATCATCATCTCTGAAACGTTTTAAAAGGAACCTTGACGGTTTATATTCCAAAATGAGCCGAAATGAAAAATTTAACATTTTTTTCAAACGGAATATGGGCTGAAAGTGCGAATTTATTTATTTATTGCAAGTTAACAGGCAAGGTCAAAAGGAATATAAAGTAGGGGGTCGAGTTGACAGTGAAAAATCTCCTGATCAATCTTAAAAGTGTTTTCAGGAGAAAATCTGCAGCTTATTGAACGGATTAAAGTTCAGAACAAGGAAGTATTGACACAGGTGCACGGTTTAGTACTTCTCCTTTCATTTTTGTGGATCAGGTATTCTGTACTAGCAGCAGGTATTTCGACGAACGACTGCTCTCTGTCGACTGAGGAATAACCCGATTACGGACCGCAGAGCCAGGAATATTGCCTTCAGCGTGAAGTGCGGCACATGATTCAGAGTCCGTGGACGCCATCAGAACGGAAGAGAGCTTCCAGCTTATCAGCATCCGAAATTCGTGGAAGGTGTCCTGAATGTAGAAAAACTAGTGACAGCTCTCCTAAAAAAGAATCGTTTTGCTGAATTTTAATACTTCTGGGTAGTTTATTCCAGATTGTTTAGCGTTTACCGAAAAAAAACTGACGGTATCGAACGATGCAAGCCAAAGGAATAAATAAAGGATCTTCAAGCCTTTGCCCAGTGGTGCTGCACATGGCGCCTTTCCCTTTCTTGGCAGAAATGTTCCGTTATGGTTGTCGGTGACAACCATCAGCCTCATCTAAGCATAGATGGCCACGATATAAATGTACCTGGCGTTGTTAAGGCCCTGGGCATATCATATTCCAACGGTCTCAATCTTTCAGGGCATTGCGCCCTGATTGTCTCCAAAGCACGCAGAACTGCCGGGTTTATCCTCCGAAATTTTAAAACTATTGATATTAGACTCCGCCTTTATAAAATGTACGTTAGACCTGGCCTGGAATACTGCTCGTTTCTATTTAGCCTTCTGTGCGCTAGCGAACGGAAGAAAAATATAATCGGTCCAACACTTCTTAACGAAAAGAATTTTATCGTTAGAGCACCGTAATCTGTCGTGTCAAGAACGCTGTGGGCTTGTTAACATTGATCCCTTATGGTTTCGCCGAGTGCAGAAGGGACTATTTTTGCTGTTTAAGCTTTTGAATAATCGTACATTTAATCCCATTATCACTGTGAGGCAGCTTGACCATCCTCGGCGCAGCAGTCATCGCAATGTCTTTTTATTTCTTCCATTAGCTCGCACAGTTAAAGTATCGACGGTTCTTTTCGGTAAACGCCATGGCCATGTGGAATAAACTTCCCCATAATATAAAAAGTCCAGCGGAGTTATTCTTGTTTAAGATTACCATTACTAGTTTTTTTGCATTCAGAACAGTTTCCAAGAATTCTGGGCGCCGACACGGTAGAATCTGTTTTTCCTGTTCGACGGAGTGCGCGGCATCTGAACTCGATCCCAGGTGTTACCTTTGAGGGATACGGCACCGTCTCTGCAGCCTGCACCCGTTGCCTTCTTCGGCAGACAGTGAGCGACCGTACACGGATGCTTTCTTGCCTGAGGCAGAATCCCGGTTCCTAGCAAAGACAGAGAGACTGCATACAGACTGCAATTGTGTTAGCCCCTTCCCTGATCTGAATTGCTATCATCCTTACAGGCGGCAGTTTTTTTCTCCTGAATAACATGAAAAATAGGAAAAAACACTTATAATGATATATATTCAGGAGTTTTTTCACTGCCAGCCTCTACCCACTGAATATTTCATCTGACAATGCCTGTAAACCGGTATTAAATACAGCTATTATTATTATTATTATCTCTTTGATTGGTGCGCCGAGAGTTATCGAGTTGCCTCGGGGATGGAAGTGGTTAAAAGGTAAAACTGTGTAGAAGTTAAAACAGTGAAGATAATCCCTTTCTGTAATCTACGCAGCCACAATGGGTCGAGGCTCGTTAGCTCACAGCGTTGTTGGTAGGACACGTTTCTGTGCTCTGAAGTGAAAACTCTTTTAATAAAGAAGTGCTGGACTGATTGTATCTTCCTCCGTTCACTCGCGTGCAGTAGGCTAAATATAAATGAGCAGTATTCTAGACTAGGTCTTACATACAATTTATAAAGGCTGGTCCTAACATTGACAGTTTTAAAGATTTCTGAGAATAAACCTAGAGGTTTGGCGTGTTTTCGAGGCAATCTGGGCGCAGTGCTCTAACAGATTAAGACTACTAGAATATGATATGCCCAGATTCTTTATAACCCCGGGTACATTAAGGTCATGACCGTCAATGCTTTGATGAGGCACCTTGACAGTTAAAAGGAACCTTGACAGTTAAATGGAACCTTGACAGTTAAAAAGGAACCTTGACATTTTTATGTTCCAAAACGAGCCTGAGCAATGAGGAATTTATCTTAACCCTCGAGAGTCATGCACCACTTGTCATATTTTATGACCGCCTTTTGTACCTTTGCAACCCACACGGTTTCTCTGTATACCGCACTTAATTTTACGTTACAAATAGGGTAATCAAAGGCCCATGCCTATTTCCTTCAATAAATTGAATGGAATTGAGGCTGATGGTTGTCACCACAAACCATAACGGAGCACTTGTGGCAAGAAAGCGAAAGGTGCCATGTGCAAAACCGCTGAGCGAAGGCTTGAAGATCCTTATTTAAGAGCACAAGCATTGTGGCGATCGGCTGGTTTATGTCGATAGGCAACTTTTAAATCATCAACTACCTGGTCAAGGTCAAGGCACGCAGCTCGTTTTTGAAAGCTAAGTGAAAATTCTAATTTTTTTCAGAATTTAACTTATCCAAAGCTTTAATTACTAACTGATTTTTGATAAAAAACTTTGCAAATTTTTAGCACTCTATCAACTGCTTATACCTGTGGTGCTCGTCCACTTCTACAGGCGTAAACCTTTTATAGTCAACGCTTCTGAACCGATATAGCCTCGTTATTAGTCAGGTGGATCTGTTATACTAAGAAGTCTCTCAAGCACGTATAAAGGTCCTTAGTTAAAATTTTTAGAAAAATATTTGTCGAAGAATAATATTCGACTGATTTTTCCTAAGTTTGACCAAATTAAAAGCCTCCTAGCGAAAAATGAGAACGAAAAATCTCGGCTCGTCGCAAGCTCTCAGCCATTGCACTGAAGCGTTGCTTGGTTGCATCAAGTAGTCACAGCAGTGATATGCATATGCAACCAATCATTAAAGCTGAGCAGCTTGATCTCTGCTTTACAAAACTGTAATGATTTTATGTTAAAGTTTTGGATCAGTTCTCTATACTGGGAAACATATTCGACGGTGACATCTCTGCTCTTCCCTCTCAGGAAGGTCAGCGTCTGGATTCTCTCTCGTCCATTTGGTTGCCACTGAAATATCAAACCTGAGCAAAGTCTTTGACAAGGTACCGCACAGACGTCTTCTAGTGAAACTGGAAGCCCTCGGCATCCGGCCTCCTCTCCTGGACTTCATTGGTTCCTACTTGTCTAACCGCAGCCAGAAGGTCCTAGTAGGAAATAGCTATTCGACGCCTCAACCGATCACGAGTGGCGTTTTTCAAGGCACCGTTCTAGGTCCCTTCTCTTAATTCTGTACATTAACGAAATTTCAACTTTACTCACAAAATTCACAAAATTTCGTTCACGCTGACGATCTCAAGTGCATTTATTCATTTTCTAAAGACACTGCTAATAGTTGCGTTGACAAAATCAACACTGATCTACTTATGCTCTCACGTTGGAGCTGTACTTGGCAGAGGGAATGTTCTCCATCCAAGAGCAGTTTCATGTGTTTTGGCCCCGCCTAGCTTCCTGGACCCCTAGTATTTCAAAACAGTACACTTTTAGAACGATCAACCATAAAAGACTTAGGTCTAAGTTACACGAATAAGCTAGCATTATCGCCTCATGCAGATCGAATTTCTGCAAAGGCTGCCCAGATATGTGGTTTTATATCACATCATTTCTTCCTTCCGGAAATAAAGTTAAACCTATACCGCATGTTTGTTCTTCCTATCCTCGAATACTGCTGTCCCCTATTTGGGCTGATGAACGCCTCTGACCGCAGTAAAATTAAAAAAAGTTCAGAGGGTTTTTACTCGAAAACTATTTTCTCTTCCTGGATCCAGTTTCTCTTATACGGATAGATGCCAGTTAGCAAACATTAAATTTCTGTGGGTTAGAAGACTCGAAGCTGGTCTCTGCTTCCTGTTTCGCGTTAATTCAAGCCCAAATATCCCACGAATTAACGGTCTCACTCCGGTAAATCGACCCTATGCCACTCTTCATTCCTCCATGATCATTTCACCACCCCTTAGCTCCACAACCAACTGGTCTCAGTTTTTTGCCTCCAAATATGCTTTCATATGGCATAATCTACCACTGAAAATTAGGTTGTCGTCTACATTAGCTATTTTCAAAACCAAATTACGCAAACATTTAACTTTGAAAGATATACAGTCCTTATTGTCTGTTTCTTTCCCAAACTCGCAACTTTTGGATTTCGAAAAGGGTCCTCCTGGTATTTGAGGCAGCTCCCTTGATATTATATGGGTCTCTAATTATATTTTCCATTATCCTCTGCAGAGTCAATCTTTGCATTCACTTTTTCTTCCCTCCTTTTAAACTAGCATTGCCAACTCTTGACAACCTTGATACTTTCCTTCGAATTTGCAACCCTGACGATAGTCTCCAGGATCTGTTGATGATCGAGGTGGTTTCTGATGGTTTCGCCTCTTTGGTGATGGACTACGCAGTCAGCAAGGTCGCATATCGATGATGATCTCGTGACCTCTACTGTCCCCTCTTCGATTCGACCATGTAGTCTACGATGAGTTCGTCCTCTCTCACCTCCACTGGTGTTTATAAACATTAGCTCTAACTGCTATATTACCTCTCACCCGACAAGGAGCCTCCCGAACCCTCATACGCAGTCAGCAACATCACAATACTATCCCATTGCATTTAGCTATTAATTTTTTAGTGAAGCAGTTTTTTTCTCCTATTTTTTTTTAAATTGGCGGCTCGCCGAACTCCGCCTCCAATTTAACTCTAGGAGTTTTTTTTACTGCTTCTTTTCGAGTTCACCGTATATGCCAACGATTGTGGACTTTTGTTTTAAAAACGGCAAATCTTTTTGAATCGGATATGTTTACCATACTACTCATTTCTGCTCTTCATATAGATGCTCACATAGTGCAGCAATTATCCACTTTGTATTTATTTAAACCATGGTACTAAGTTTGTAATGCTGTGGCCCTCTGGGCCTTAAATATACAATTTATTTATTTATTTATTAAAACCCGGCTCTCGCAAAATTTTTTGAAAAAATTATTTTTAATCAAATTCTCGACTTATGCCAAGAAAAAAAGCTTTTAAGCGACTCACAATATGGTTTTCTACCTGGGAGATCATGCGAAGAGTGTCACTTAGCTTTTCTTAACCTCGTCACTTCCCTTCGTAACGAGCAACAGTCAGTGCTTGTGATCTTCTTTGACCTGAGCAAAGCCATTGACAAGGTACCGCACAGACGTCTTCTAGTGAAACTGGAAGCCCTCGGCATCCGGCCTCCTCTCCTTGACTTCATTGGTTCCTACTTGTCTAACCGCAGCCAGAAGGTCTTAGTAGGTAATAGCTACTCGACGCCTCAACCGATCATGAGTGGCGTTTTTCAAGGCACGGTTCTAGGTCCCGTTCTTTTCATTCTGTAAATAAACGAAATTTCAACATTCCTCACAAATTCACAAAATTTCGTTTACGCTGACGATCTCAAGTGCATTTATTCATTTTCTAAAGACACTGCTTATAGTTGCGTTGACAAAATAACACTGAACTACTTATGCTCTCACGTTGGAGCTGTACTTGGAAGATGGACTTTTCTCCATCCAAGAGCATTTTCATGTGTTTTGGCCCCGCCTAGCTTCCTGGACCCCTTGTATTTCAAAATAGTACACTTTTAGAACGATCAACCATAAAAGACTTAGGTCTAAGTTACACAAATAAGCTAGCATTTTCGCCTCATGCAGATCGAATTTCTGCAAAGGCTTCACAGATATGTGGTTTTATATCACATAATTTCTTCCTTCCGGAAATAAAGTTAAACATGTACCGCATGTTTGTTCTTCCTTTCCTCGAATACTGCCGTCCCCTATTTGGGCTGATGAACGCCTCTGACCGCAGTAAAATTTAAAAAAAGTTCAGAGGGTTTTTACTCGAAAACTATTTTCTCTTCCTGGATCCAGTTTCTCTTATACGGATAGATGCCAGTTAGCAAACATTAAATTTCTGTGGGTTAGAAGACTCGAAGCTGGTCTCTGCTTCCTGTTTCGCGTTAATTCAAGCCCAAATATCCCACGAATTAACGGTCTCACTCCGGTAAATCGACCCTATGCCACTCTTCATTCCTCCATGATCATTTCACCACCCCTTAGCTCCACAACCAACTGGTCTCAGTTTTTTGCCTCCAAATATGCTTTCATATGGCATAATCTACCACTGAAAATTAGGTTGTCGTCTACATTAGCTATTTTCAAAACCAAATTACGCAAACATTTAACTTCGAAAGATATACAGTCCTTATTGTCTGTTTCTTTCCCAAACTCGCAACTTTTGGATTTCGAAAAGGGTCCTCCTGGTATTTGAGGCAGCTCCCTTGATATTATATGGGTCTCTAATTATATTTTCCATTATCCTCTGCAGAGTCAATCTTTGCATTCACTTTTTCTTCCCTCCTTTTAAACTAGCATTGCCAACTCTTGACAACCTTGATACTTTCCTTCGAATTTGCAACCCTGACGATAGTCTCCAGGATCTGTTGATGATCGAGGTGGTTTCTGATGGTTTCGCCTCTTTGGTGATGGACTACGCAGTCAGCAAGGTCGCATATCGATGATGATCTCGTGACCTCTACTGTCCCCTCTTCGATTCGACCATGTAGTCTACGATGAGTTCGTCCTCTCTCACCTCCACTGGTGTTTATAAACATTAGCTCTAACTGCTATATTACCTCTCACCCGACAAGGAGCCTCCCGAACCCTCATACGCAGTCAGCAACATCACAATACTATCCCATTGCGTTTAGCTATTAATTTTTTAGTGAAGCAGTTTTTTTCCTATTTTTTTTTAATTGGCGGCTCGCCAAACTCCGCCTCCGATTTATCACTAGGATTTTTTTTTACTGCTTCTTTTCGAGTTCACCGTATATGCCAACGATTGTGGGCTTTTGTTTTAAAAATGGCAAACATTTTCAGTCGGATATGTTTACCATACTACTCATTTCTGCTGTTCATATGGATGCTCACATAGTGCAGCAATTATCCACTTTGTATTTATTTAAACCATGGTACTAAGTTTGTAATGATGGGGTCGTCTGGGCCTTAAATATACAATTTATTTTTTTATTTATAAATAGCCTACCATACTGAAAACAATCAGGAGCATCGTTTACAAAAAGGCAAAATAGAAGCGGGCCGAGTACGCTTCCATGAATAACTCCACTTCTCACGTGCATTGGGTTGAAGATAACATTGTAAATTTAAACCCGTTGTACGCGAGCATTCAAATAGGAGGATATTTAATTCAGAAGCGTGTTACCTATGCCGAAGGAGGTAAGCTTCATGAGGAGGAGATCATGGTCCACCTGATCAAAAGTCTTCGTGAAGTCGAAATAAACGGTGAAGATTGCAAAACCACTATCTCTAAATTGTAGCAGATGATCAAAATAAGAGAGCTGGCAGGTGTCACAAGATCTTTTTTCGAGAAACCGATGCTGAGCCGCATTAAGTAGGTTATTCTCTGTTAGTTGAGGCATCAGCTTGTCTTTAATCAAGGTCTCTAATATCTTCGAGGCTTCCGGCAGTGTATTTATTGGAATAAAAACGTTGAATGACGTAGTTCGGCCGTGTTTGGGTATAGGCAGAATGTGCAATTCCTTCCATAAAATAGAGAAGGTTTCACTTTCAAGAGTAAGATTAAATATCTTTTACAGAAGTTACGGAATTATTAGAACGCTGACCGGGACGCCATCTGGTCCGGGACTGTAATCTTGACGAGAACGCCGAATGGCTACGGTCACGTCCCAGAGGGTAAAAGTTATGTTTTCGAGGACGTTACCGGTCCAAACCCCGATGTTAGGAAAGTGGGCAACCGAATGTTCACTAAAAGCTCTAGACAAGAACGCATTAAAGCTATCAGCGGTCAACTTAGCGTCAGCTATAGGGTTTCCAAAAGCGTCCTGAAGTACAGGGTACTGAGTTTTTCTCTGCGCTTTTACTGTGCGCGAAAAAAGTTCTGCAGCATTTAACGAAGGGTTTTCAACAAATTAAACCTCTTCAGCTAGTCGTTTTTCGTCAGTGAGCCTCTTAGCCTGTTCAAAAATTTTTTGGATCAAGGGCAGGACGGAAGTGCCATTTATTAGATGATAACGACGCGATATTCTACGCAGTCTTCGGCGGAAATATAAAGGGAGGTAGACTTCATCCTTGACATTATTTATTTTCTTACGGGGAACAAAACGATAAATGAATAGACCTAGAACTCGGTAGAATGTATCAGTACAAACATTCACATCCAAACATAGAAAGAAGTTAGTCCAATCGTGGGAATTAAGATGTGTTATTAATTCTACGTATTTGCTGATCGGAAGTCATGGCAATAAACTATATATTTTTTAGAAAAACGTTTCATCAGTCTCGATTTCCAGTAAAGAAAGAACTATAGCATGGTCTGAATTCCCAAGTGGGTCTAGAGGTGAAACTGACAAGGGCTGATAACCTCTGCAGAAAATGAGATCAAGTATGTTTGATCCTCAGGTGGGAAAATCAACTACCTGTTCCCACATGCCAGTATCTATGGCCTCAAGCAAGTTTTTGAACTTTGCAGGAACGGAAGGTGGAAACCAATGAACTTCAGTAAGATAAAAGTCACCTGCAATGAAGCAGTACTTCAGATTTAGTTCAACTGGGGCATGAAATGTTAGTGAGAGACGAAGATCGTAATCATCGCTTGCATTTGGGGGGCGATAGAACCAACCAACGAGTAAGGAGTAGTTATCTTTTAGAACTACTCGGAGCCAACAGCTCTCTTCTACTGCGGTAAATTGTTGATAATCCAACGGCAAAAACGAAAGTGGCTGCTTTATATAGATGCGGCTTCCTCCGCCGCGGCCCTCGCGCCGATCGTTACGAATATAATCGAAACCTAGTATATTGAGTTCAGAGTCGGATACACAGGGTGATGTCCATGTCTCTGTAATTAGTACAATGTCGGGGCGGTGGATGAAAACCAGTGTCTGTAGCGACGACATCTAATTAAGCAGATATCTGGCATTTAAGACTTATAATTTAAGCGGGAACGTTTTTGGATTCTGAAACGGGACAGATAGGCTGTCAAAGTGACTGCCTTCGGCCAAAGAAATGCTCTTTTCACTTGAACTATTTGCCCGTTTCGTCTTAAATAGAAGGAGAGATAGATGTTTTAGTTGAGTAACCGGAAGTTCCATTTCATTGGATAAAAATCAATTAAAACGAATGCGAAATCATGTACAATTAAGTTTGAATAGAACATCAACTTTTTGGCGATTACAATTGACACAAAGTCATTGAGGTCGAAAATTAGATAAAAGAGCAGACAGTGAGAAAAAACTTTTGGGAATTTTTATGGAAGATGCATATCTTGAATGGGGTTTGTGGGCTTTAAAGGAGAAAAACATGTCGCTCCTAGGTGAAAAACATACGCGTTAGGTAGGACTGACATGCTGATGGGAGTGTATGAGCGTTCAAAATGCTCCTCGTCGTGGGAGAAATCATTTAACGACAGAGGCTACTTTTCAGCACTGCAGGTAGTCATCCCAGTGCGTATCGACTGGCTTTAAGCGTAAACATTAAAGATTATAGACAGGAGAAACTTCGCAGGTATCATCCGTACGCTTAGGATCAAACTATGAAAGGCCGTAGATATCGTGATGGTCATGGTAGAATTGACAGAGAAGCAACCACGATATTCTCATTGCCGATTTCTCAGACCAAAAACAGAGGATCGCGAAACGATCGTCAACAGGCCAAATAGGGTCGACAACGCGTAACTGCTCCTAGAGTGCATTTGAAGCAGCATGGTATGTTGCTTCTGAGCCTTGTTCAAAAGGATAAGGTACCTTGAAAAGAATAACTTGCTAAGTTCATATCAAAATGGATTTCGAAGTGGTCGATCCTGCCTCACAAACCTGCTCTCATCCATGGAAAGTTGGACAAAATCATTAGAAATGGGTTCGTTAGTCGATGTGGTCATCATTGACTTTAGCAAAGCCTTTGACAGGGTTCCACACAGACGTCTGATCTTTAAGCTGCGTCAAATGGGTTTGACTGGCAACCTACTCAAATGGTTGGCCGACTTTCTCACAGACAGGCGCCAGCGTGTTAATATTGCAGACGCCAAGTCTCACTGGGAAAGCGTTCACAATGGCGTTCCGCAGGGCAGCGTTCTGGGTCCAATTTTGTTTCTGATATACGTGAACGACTGCCTTGATTGTCTGACACGCGAGAAGGTAATGTTCGCTGACGATCTGAAGTTATGGAACTCGATTGAAAAACCGGAGGATGCGCGGAAATTACAACAAAACTTAGATCACTTGCAAACATGGTGTGATGAGTAGCTGCTGAACCTTAATTTTAACAAATGCCAAATAATCCGACTGCGGTCTAGTTCCAGAAGGATGATAAGGTTTGAATATCAGTATTTAATCAGTGGTCACCAAGTCCAGGAAGGCAATATTCTAAAGGACTTGGGTATATAAATAACACCCACTCTCAAACCATGGTCGCACTGTGCGAATATTGCAAAGAAAGCTATGTGTATCTTAGGCGCAATCAGAAGATCCTTCGTTAATTTTGATAAAGAGCTTTTTGGGCGCGTGTTTGGAACATTTATCCAGCCGGTGTTGGAATATTGCGTTCAGGCGTGACGCCCTTGGACGAAACATGATAAGTGTGCAAGGTCGTGTGCAAATAACCACCAATTATTTGCTCTCCAACTTGGACAATTTGATCTTCGTTACCACTTCACTAGGACTGATCCGGACAATACTGTTTCAACTGCATGTACTTACTTGCTTCCTGCTCATCTGGAATTCTTTTTTGTGCCGAAATTCGTCAAAAAACGGATCAAATTGGAATTTGTTTATCATCTTATTCAAGTTGACTGCGCAGGCTCTGCACCAATAAAAACTGAGAACCACTCAGGGAACCAAACGTGTACAACCTCGTGAAGATCTGAAGTTATCCAGGACCTTCGATATCTCCGAACGGCTGAGTCGTTCCTGAATATCCTTCATACCGTTTATAGTATTTTTCAAAAGCGTTTTTGAACAAGTATAAACATTTTTGCTCATATTGCATTAAATACTCGCCATACTCCAAAGCCAGTCGGAAATTTTCGTTATACGCTCAAAGGAGAACATACTTTTTTCGCAGTGTTTTAACATTTATGGACTCAAAACAATTGTTTGCTAGCAACAGAACCAGTCACGGAACTTCCTTTAAAGGAAAGCCTGTTGAGCTGGCTTCGACATCCACGACTGGCACTCCATCAGTTTATACTTGTAACCAAAAACCAGCAAAGCGCGCAAAAGCGTAATGGCAGCCAAATCCGTTGGCTACGAGGACGAATCTTGCGTTGGATGTTCTTATATTTTACTAAGAGTTCAAAACTGGAAAATGAGCTTGCAGACTTAAGGAAGCTCTTGCAAGATAACATTACTCGACGAAATACGCTTAGCAATATTCCAGTTAAAAAGGCAGTGACTAAAGCACGAAAAAGTATCAAAACTACAACTGGTTACAGCTCACAATGTTCGGACGCGATTACCCATAACGACCGGATAACAGGAGCACAGTCTCTGAATCCTACGGACGACGACCAGAGCAAACCACAAATCTCATCCTGCTATCTTGGGTGTTATAAAGAGCCCGTAGTTGAATCCGAAGAAACAAACGAGTGGCAAGCTGCAATGGGGAAACACCACAACAGGAGGACAAAGTCACAATCAACTCTGATGGATTCATTGAAGCCTTCAGATGAGAGTTTGGTCAGAGGTAGACTTAATCCCAACGAGAGCTCTGTAAACCGTTCTCGTGCCCCTAAGGAGAACTCAGGAGGAAGCGAAAATTCCAAGTACCAGGATCGACAACAGTGTTTAGTTATTCAGGGTTTGCACGAGTCAACTGCAGTCCGACCAGAAGACCGTGTCACCGAAGACCTTGCTTCGTTTAATGGCCTCCTAAACCAGTTGCTCCCACCGGGCGTGGAAGTAAAAGTTATTAAAGCATTCCGGATCGGCAAAAAGTCTGAAGACAGCCTAGGAACGCCGCGACCGCGACCGCTGAAAATAATGCTAGAGAGCAAAGACCAAATCAAGGCGATCCTATCCAAAAAAACTAACCTACGTCACTCGCATAAAGAGGTTTTTTTCAACCGGACTACTCCCCTGCGGAAAGGCTGAAACGCCGGGAACTTGTCTTGGAACTACAATCAAGACTGAAGGCTGGCGAACACAATCTGGCTATTTTCAAGGGGAAGGTAGTTCAAAAGAATACGAATTTTCCATTGAACCAACCGATTGTTCTGAGGACAACGGCAGCCACCTCACTAACGCCAAAACCATCAGGGAACCAATTGCCCAAAGAGATGTCAGAACTGATTCCGTAACGCCCAGCGTTCTCACTAAAGAAACCAGAGTTACCGAAAATCATCACGAAACGGAAAAAGACATACGACCTTGACGTTAGAGGAGACGCAGTTGGGCCCATAAAATTGACAAACGCAACAGGAAATTTGGTTGGCGCAAAATTGAAGTGCTTGTATACAAATGCGCAAAGCCTTTTATCAAAACTTGATGAGTTAAAAATTTGCCTTGCCGAAGTATCTCCGGATGTGATAGCAGTAACCGAAACCTGGCTGTCGGGCAGTATTCTAGATAGCGAAATAACATTGTCTGGGTACCAAATATATCGGAGGGACAGAGAAAACCGACAGGGTGGTGGAATAATTGTGTATGTGAAAGACGTGCTAATAGTGTCTGACAAGACGAGCAAGTTTGCGTGCAGCACTGAAGCCATATGGTTGAACATCAAGGCTCTTGGCTCTCCATGTCTAGATGTCCTCATTGTCTATCGGCCACCTAGGATAGACCGAGTCGCGGACACCCACTTGTTGGAACAATTAGAAAAGTTCTCCAGTAGACCTAATGTAATGATTATGGGTGACTTCAACGCACCAGGAATTAACTGGAGCACTGTTCAATCATCATGCCCGAAATCAACTTTTGATTATGTTTTTCTGCAAAAGACCTTGAATGCACTCCTCACACAGCATGTCCCTTTCCCCACCAGAACACGTGAAGGACAAAGGGCTAACTGTCTTGACCTGGTTTTCACGAAAACATCAGGCAGCATTGACGAGATTATTTCAATGCCTCCGCTCGGTCGTAGTGATCACGTGGTGCTTATATGGGACTACTCCTTATTCTCCGTTGCCCCTGCTATAGAGGAAAAACGGCGTAACGTTTGGCGAGGAAACTTTCATCAGATGCGAGCAGATATAACACACATCAACTGGACCTCAATATTTTCGAGCACCGTAAACGAAGATTGGGAGTCTTTCCGAAATGTTCTTCTGCAACTTATTGACAACCACTGCCCGCTAACGAGTGTCCATCACAGCAAGCGTCCTGGGTGGCTAGACAGCAACTTAAAAAGGGAAATAAACAGGAAGCACAAGTTGTGGAGAAAATATCGCGAGTCTAATCAAGTCGCCTATTTTAATAAGTATAAAGCACAGAGAAACAAAATGAGAAGCCTTATTCTTACAACGCGAAGAGAATTTGAGAAGACTTTGCTGCAAAAGGCAACGCAGAATCCAAAGTTAGTCTACAGTTACCTCCGTAGATGTACAAGGAATAAACATCAAATACCGCTGATTAAGACTGCCGTGGGCGTCGAAATTTCTGAAAAACAGGGAAAAAAGCCGAGTACTTTTCACAGTTCTACCGCTCAGTCTTCACAAACGAGGCAAGGTTCCTTCGTCCCTCAGTGGATAACCCGCCGACTGCAAGCATTAGCCACATACTATTCTCAGAATTTCTGATCCAAAAGGAATTAAAAGAACTAAAAGAGTCGAAATCCCCAGGACCAGACGAGCTTCCACCCAAGCTTCTGAAAGAACTCGCCAATGAACTTTCCGCACCTTTGTCAGTGCTCTTTCAAAAGTCCTTTGACTCCGGAACACTTCCTTTCGATTGGAAGCTGGCACATATAACTCCCTTGTACAAAAAGCGGTAGCCGGGCGTCAGTGACAAACTACAGGCCCATAAGCTTAACATGCATCCTTGGCAAGATTATGGAAAGGATCATCAAGAGCGAATTGGTGAAATTCCTAGAGACTCATAATTTGTTATCAAGCTGTCAACACGGGTTCAGAAAAGGAAGATCATGCACAACGAATTTGCTGTATTCGATCCAGAGGTGGACCCAAGCACTTGAAGATAGACACGCGGTTCACATTGCCTTCATTGACTTTCAAAAGGCCTTCGATACTGTGCCGCACGAGAGACTGCTTTACAAGCTAGAAAGAATTGGAATCAGAGGTAACCTCCTCAAGTGGATCGAAAACTTCCTCGTGGGTCGGCGCCAGGTTGTGTGCATCGGCCAAGAGAGGTCAAGGTCTGCTGCGGTCGAGAGTGGGGTTCCTCAGGGTTCAGTACTAGGGCCAATACTGTTTTTAATATACGTGAACGATTGTGTCAGGAATCTCGACTGTGAAGCAGCAATGTTTGCCGACGACATTAAAAATCTGGAATGTAATCCAGAGCCCTGCTGACGAAGATAAACTGCAGATCAACCTAACTCGGTTGGAGGAGTGGTCGAATCATTGGCTTTGCGGTTCAACGTCGATAAGTGTACAATACTTCGCTTAGGCAACCTGTCTGGATCTGCCGAAAGTAGAAGTTACTTTCAACGGTGAAGCCTTAAAAGACGTGGAAACCCAAAGGACCTTGGTGTGCTGATGACCACCACCTTAAAAACCATCGTCTCACTGCTCGAAAGTGGCGAAGAGGGCAATTTCGGTGTTGCATGCCATCAGACGAGCCTTTTTGGATTTCGATGAAGATCTTTTTGCTAAGACCTTTGGAACATTCATTAGGCCACATTTGGAATATGCTATGCACGCCTGGAAACCCTGGACAGTTCAAGATCAGAACTGCCTCGAAAGAGTCCAGAGGAAAGCCACCAAAATGGTTAGAAGTCAAAGCTCCTTGCCATATCCAACCCGCCTAATGAATCTTAATCTGTTCCCTTTGAGTTATAGGCAAATGCGTGGTGATCTCCTGCAGACATTCCGCATTGTGAAGGGATTGATTGTTGCCTGGAATTCTCGGACTTCTTTGAATTTGCCACCACGACCCATCTCCGAGGTCACCCATTGAAACTGCGTGTCCAGCAGGCGAGACTGGATGTGCGCAAGTTCTCCTTCTCTGTCAGAGTGGTTAAACCATGGAATGCCCTCCCTGAAGACGTTGTGATGTCACCATCGCTGGAAAGCTTTAAAAGGAACCTTGACAGTTTTATGTTCCGCAACGAGCCTGAGCGATGAGGCATTTATCTTAACCCTCGAGAGTCGTGCACCACTTGTCAAATTTTATGACCGCCTTTTGTACCTTGGCAACCCACACGGTTTCTCTGTATACCGCACTTAATTTTACGTTACAAATAGGGTACTCAAAGGCCCATGCCTATTTCCCTCAATAAATTGAATTGAATTGAATTGAAATGATTTGGCTCTGTTGGAGAAAGTGTAATGGAGGGGGACGAAACTAGTTAGCGGATTGGAATGCCTACCCTAAGAGGGCCGAAAAGAAAAACTTAAAATGTTTCCTCTCTCTTATAGGCAATACAGAGGGGATATGATCTTAGTCTTCAAACTGGTCAGAGGAGTTGATTATGCTCTTCAAATGGCTGACTTTTTTGAACTGGCAAACATGACAAGTCTCCGAGGTCACCAATACAAACTGAAAGGAAAACACGCCAAACTTGAATTGCGGGCCAACTTCATTTCCCAACGGGTGATTAAAGAATGGAACAAACTGCCAACTTCGGTTGTTTAGGCTGAAAGCGTTGAATTTTTTTAAGAAGACTTAATGAATTTTTACTTAATTGACCTATACTTAGTCGACAGCAATGATCGATATACTAAAACGACTATCGCCATGTAACATTTGCTTATTTTGCTAGCGTATATCTGTAAACGGGCTTTCAAAGGCTCTGTCTATCTCCCTTATACATACTAAATTATAATGGGAGATCCGATAATTGAGTGACAAGAGATCAAAATAATGCGCTCAGGGTGCTACTGGGCATGAGAATCGATAATGAATCTGAGGCCTTTACAGCTCAGTATTCAGATTGTAATTCTGATGTTGGTTTTCGGCATTCAAAACTAAAGTTGATCACCTCACTGGTGCGTTGTTTGAAATTGGTTTCGAATTTCAAGTACCTCGAGCCTACGAGTTTTTAGTCTCTACCTCAGTGTAGAAGACACGGTGCTGGAAAATTATTAAAGAATTGTCTTTATATTCCTCTGAGTTTGTAAATTGCGACTTGGACCCTTGATCTTTGCTGGTTTCTGAAACTCACGCCGCCTGAGTGCTCCCTGTATCTGCTCTCAATCGCAGAATGGGCTCAAACCAAAGGCTGAGTCCTTATATTTTCATATTCTTATTGTTGAATATACGTACTGACTCTCTGTTCATTTTGTTGCAATTCTAACATGCAAAACTCAAGTTCCATAAGTTAATTGTCACAAAAAATTGGTCCAAAATTGGGTAAAAGTTCAGAAAGCTTAACTAATGTAGCTTACAAAGACAAAACATGTATGGGGTGTTTCAGCCTCCAGCAGAAATTCTCAGAGATGGAGCAGGAAATAAGCAATCTAAGACAAGAAATAGATAACTTAAAAAAATCTATATCTTGCCCAACTGCTAAAAAGCTCCTGTTCGTAATAAACCTACCACAAAGCAAAATTCGTATTCATATATAGCTTCTTCAAGCTTACATAAAAGTCACATTAAACATATCGCGGTAAACCAGAGGAATCTTCGCTACATTCAAAGGGAGCCACATCTATTCCTTGCGCCACTCCACCGGTACTTAGTTCAGGTAGCATCAGCACTAATCTGGCTTTACCGCCCATCGCTACATCACTGGTAGACGTTGCACCAACATGCGATGTTGAGGAGGTTGGCGAATTTCGTTAAGCCAAAGAAGAAAAGGTCTAAGAAGAGCAAGTCGTGCAGAGATTTTGCTCCAGCCTGCCCAACACCCGGCTCATCTGGACCTATCAGGCAAAGTGAACTGGTTCAGTTCAGTTTTTATTAAGAGAAATATAGGCGAAGCCTTTGAGCTCCCTATTGATGTCAGTGACACTATAAATTAAAAAAGGCTGACATATAATGGACGTTGGACAAAGGGTTATCTCCCGGACACACTGCAGGGCATCGGACAAACAATTATAAAATAATGTTACTCAAACATAGGGAGTAGTATTTTATATGACACGAAAATTGTGGATGGGAATATGTTTCAGGAAATGTGTTAGGTTCGGATGTCGTGGTGGTACTTATGGCTGTACTGGTCAAACTTCCGCTTAAAAGTGTCAACGGATGGGGATATGATGATGTCGGCCGGCAGAGCATTCCAGGCCTTAATCACTCTGTTATAGAAGAAGAACCTTCTTGTGTCGAGTCTTGCAACTGCCACACGTAGTTTAATGGGATGTCCTCGCAAAGTAGTGGTAGTGGCCAGCTCAAAGAAGTCGCCAGATGCAAGGCAACAATCCTGAAGCCGCAGCATTCGAAAGGTTTGTATTAAGTCACCGCGTAGCTGTCTATAGTCCAGAGGAAACAGATCAAGATTAGACAATCGTGTCTCGTAAGGCAGGCAGCTTTGACCTTGAACAAGCTTGGTTGCACGTCTTTGGACCTTCTCAAGGGTGTTGTGGTCTTTGACAGACCACGTTCTCCAGGCTTGTATGGCAAATTCCAATTGTGGTCGCACGAACATCCCGAAGACCTTATTAAAGCACTCTTTGTCGAACTTTGCAAACGCTCGCTTAATCAGATACAAGCTTGACATGGCAGATTTTGCTACTTTTGAGCAATGGAACGATGGCTTCAGTGTGGGCGTGATCCATACCCCTAGATCTTTCTGAGCCTCTACCTCTGGTAGCGGTGTGTCGTCCAGATAGTAAATTCTCTGGTGCCCGGAGCTGGTTCTGCCGAATCGCAGAATATTGCACTTGGTAGCATTGAATGGGAGGAGCCAGTTGTGCGACCATTCCTCGAGTTGATGCAAGTTCGCCTGTAGATTTTCTTCATCATCTGCGTTGTGGATGACCTTCCAAAGCTTTATATCGTCAGCAAACATGGCGGTGTCACAGTCCAAAGCCACTTACGCAATCATCAATGTATATAAGGAAGAGGATAGGGCCCAGGACGGATCCCTGAGGAACCCCACTCTCAACCGCCACCTCCGCCGATTGTTGATCGCCAAGACGGACAATCTGAGATCGCCCAATCAAGAAGTTTTCGATCCACTTCAAAAGCTTGCCCCTTACCCCAATACGGTTGAGTTTGTATAGGAGACGTTGGTGAGGCACGCTATCAAAGGCCTTCTTGAAGTCTATGTACACTGCGTGCACTACATTTCCTTCATCGACCGCTCGGGTACATCGATCCAGACAGTAGAGCAAATTTGTTAAACAGGACCTTCCTCTGCGTAATCCGTGCTGCGCTTCAGAGATAAGATGATGCCGCTCCCAGAAACTGCATCAGTTCACGTTTGATGATTCGCTCCATAATCTTGCAACATATGGAGGTGAGACTTACCGGCCTGTAGTTATTTGCGGAAGCCCGGCTGCCACTTTTACGTATTGGTGAAATCCACGTGGTCTTCCAATCGGGTGGCAATTTGCCTGCAGTTAGGGAGGCTTGGAAGAGTAGACACAAGGGTTCTGCCAACTCTACGGCCAACTCCCTCAACAACTTTGCCGGTATTACATCAGGACCTGGCGATTTGGTTTCTTCCAGCTTCAGTTGTTCCTGCAGAACAATAGGTTCTGTTATGACCACTGAGTCAATTGTCGGGACCTCTTCCGCCCTATAGTTATCAGCGGTTAGATTGGCTTCTCTCGTAAAAACCGACTGAAAGAACTCAGATAGATGCTCAGCCTTTTCTTCGTCCTTGCAAAGTTCGACGCCTTCATCCGTTTTTAACAAAGGGATGGGGTCTTTATTTCGAGTGCACTGCCTAATGTAGTTGTAGAAGAGCTTCGGGTTTTCTGCTGCACGGTTTATCAAGTTACTCTTAAAACTTTGGCGGGCTTTATAAACCAGGCCTTTTAACCTGTTCCTCTGTGTCTTGTACTTCGTCAGCGATTCGGCGGTCTTTTCCCTGAGATAAGTTTGCCATAGCTTTCGCTTGCGGTTTACTTCACTCTTCAGTGTGTTCGTTAGCCACTGGGGCCTGTTGGTGATCTTTTTTTTCGAATTAGGACAGTAGTTGGTGATAAGTCCTTGTAATACGGCCTTAACTTGCAACCAATCCTCGAGAATACACCCGGTGAATGTTTCATTCAATCTAAATGGCGCACATCAATTTTTCATTTGGGTAAAAGTCTCCATGCCATAGGTTGCGTTTGACTGTGATGCTTCGATCGGGGACAGAGAAGAGTGAATATTCCCATTGTAGGACTACGTGCTCACTTTTGCCCAGTGGGGATAGACGGTTCACAACATCTACGCTGTCAGGCGCCTTTGTCAATACAAGGTCCAAACAATTAGCTTGTTGCCCCTCGCGTATTCTGGTCGGAGACAGGGACGTGTTGAGTTAGGGAAGCGTTCGTGTATAGCTTCTAGGAGGTGGCGATCGAAGTTTAATTCCGAGCCTAGTGCCGAGCTCAGATTCCAATCGATATTCGGAGCGTTAAAGTCGCCCATAATCATTACTTCGGATCGACTAGCAAACGATTCTAAATCATCTATCAGTCTACTGTCTGACTGCGCATCGTTTCTTGGTGGTCGGTAGACCGTTAGGATCTCAAGTGCTTGAGACCCCGGCGTTCTGATGGTGAGCCAGATGGCTTCAGTTTCGCACGCGAGCTTTTCCTTTTTTTCTGACGCGAGCAGGCCATATCTGACATAAGTCAGCACACCCCCACCATGACGTCCTGTTCTATCCTTTCTGAATAACTGAAAACCGGGAATGGCAAATTCACGATCGTCCACCTACGCGGTCAGCCACGTTTCAGTTATGGAGATGATATCTGGTGAAGTTTGGCACACGTATATCTTAAGCTCGTCTAATTTAGGGAGTAGGCTTTGGACATTGGTATATAAACATTTTAGTTTATTTGTGTGTTTTAAGCGGCTATGTCGCTGCCTTCTTTAATTGAGGCAGCTGGACCGACATTCACATAGGATGAGTCCATATTCAAGAGACTTTGCATATTTCCGCAGTTTAACTGGATTTTGTGTAGATTGTTGCATTGGATTAGTTGCTTGACCGTTAGACTTTTGTCAGAATGATGGGCGTCCTCCACAGAAGGGGTTTTTGTATTCGAACAATCACTCCGTTTCTTATTACAAGTCCCTTCTCTCCCTGTTCTTTCAAAGTTCTCCAATTTCTTTACAGCTGAAAGATCTGAGTTACAAATGGGCCCTAGATTGAGTCGAAAACAGAATGTAGTCATTAAAGGTGTCCCGGCGTCAGCTTCAATTATTCCAAAGGAGCGAGTTAAACATGACTTGGAACTCCTTCAATTGTATGCAAAAACGCTGCAAACGGACAGCAAGTCCATTCATATTCTCAAGGCATATAGAATATGGAAGGCTCTGTCTACACCCAATTCAAATCCTCGACCAAGACCTCTTAAAATCATCTTAAAAAACGAAGCATAGGCACAGCTCCTGCTACAGAGAAAATCAACCCTGCGGGGTCCGCATTGTGAAGTGTTTTTTCAACCGGAAAATGGGCTGAAAGAGCGAATGAAAATGCGAGAGCTAATAATAGAACTGGAAACACGAAAGATCAATGGCAAGGCAAATCTCAAAATAAGGGATGGATAGATAGTTAAAGTGAAAAGAACATTTCTTTGGCCGAAGGCAGTCACCCTGACAGCCTAACTGTCCCGTTTCAGAAACCAAAACGTGCCCGCATAAACTAATCGACCTCAATGCCAGATCTCTGCTTAATAAGATGCCTTTGCTCCAGACTCTGGTTTTCATCCACCGCCCCGACATTGTAATAGTTACAGAGACATGTGCAACACCCTGTGTATCCGACTCCGAACTCTCTATTCTAGGCTACGCTTACATTCGGAATGATCGACACGAGGGCCGTGGCGGAGGAAGCTGTGTCTATGTTAGGCAACCACTTATATTTTTTCCGTTGGACTATCGCCAATTTACCGTGGTAGAAGAGAGTTGTTGGCTCCAAGTAGTTCTATAAGATAACTACTCTTTACTCGTTGGTAGTGTCTATCGTCCACCCAATGCCAGCGAGGATTACGATCTTTGTCTCTCGCAGGCATTTCACGCCGCAGCTGACTTAAATCTGAAATACTGCTTGATTGCAGGTAACTTCAATCTTCCTGAAATTCCCTGGTTTCCAACTTCCGGTCCTGCAAAGTTCGAAGACCTACTTGAGGCCATAGATATAGGCATGTAGTTGATTTTCCCACCCGAGGATCTTATTTTTTGTAGAGGCTGTCAGCCATTGTCAGTGTCACCTATAGATCCACTTGGGAAATCTGATCATACTATAGTTCTTTCTACACTAGAACTAGAGTCTGCTGAAACGTTTTTCCAAAAAAATATAGCTTTTTTCGTGATTTCAGATCAGCAAATATGAGGGAATTGCTAACACACCTAAATTCCCACGACTGGACTAACTTCTTTGTATGTTCGGATGTGAATGTTTGTACTGATACGTTTTACAAAGTTCTAGGTCCACTCGTTTCTCGTTTTGTTCCCCGTAAGAAAATAATTAATGTCAATGATTAAGTCTACCTCCCTTTATCATTCCACCGTAGACTGCGTAGACTCTCCCGTCGTTTTCATCTACAAAACGACACCTCCGTCCTGCCCTTGATCCAACAAATCTTTGAACAGGCTCAGAGGCTGTCTGACGAAAAACGACAAGCCGATGAGGTTAACTTTGCCGAAAAACCCTTCGTTAAATGTTACGAAGCTCTTATCACGCACAGCAAAAGCGCAGAGAAAAACGCAGCACCCCGTACCCGAGATGCCTTAGGAAACCCAATAGCTGACGCTAAGTTGACTGCTGATAGCTTCAATGCTTTCTTGTCTAGAACGTTTAGTGAACATACTGTCGCCCCCTTTCCTAAAATCCGGGTTTTGACCGGAAACGACCTCGAAACCATAACTTTTACCCTCTGGGACGTGACCGTAGCCATCTGGCGTTTTCGTCAATCTTACAGTCCAGGACCAGATGGCGTCCCGGTCAGCGTTATAAAGGCGGATGCAAACGATATATTTCCGTTCCTTCTGTATAAGATATTTTATCTTGCTCTTGAAAGTGAAAAGTTCCCTATTTTATGGAAGGAATCGCACATACTGCCTATTCTCAAACACGGCCGACCTACGTCATTTGACGACTTAAGGCCAATAAATACACTACCAGCAGTCTCGAAGATCTTAGAGACCGTGATTAAAGACAAGTTGATGCGTCACGTAAGAGAGAATAGTCTACTAAATGCGGCTCAGCATGGTTTTCTCGAAAAAAGGTCTTGTGACACTTGCCAGCTCTCTTTCTTCGATCATGTGCTACCATCTAGAGACAGCAGTTTTGCAATTTACACCGTTTACTTCGATTTCACTAAGGCTTTTGATCGTGTTGACCATGATATCCTACTGCTGAAACTTGCCTCCTTCGGCATAGGTTACAAGCTTTTGAACTTAATATTTTCCTATTTGAATGCTCGCGCACAACGGGTTAAAATTTTTGATGTTATCTCCAACCCCACGCATGTGAGGAGCGGAGTAATTCACGGCAGCGTGCTCGGCCCGCTTCTATTTTGCCTCTTTGTCAACGATGTTCCTGATATTATTTCAGTAGGGTAAGCCCTTTATGTACGCTTACGAGTTTAAAGTTGCCTATCGATATAAACCAGTTGATCGCAACATCTTGCTTGCGCTCTTAAAAACGGATCTTCAGGCCTTCGCTCAGTGGTGTCGCACATGGCGCCTCTCACTTTCTTGGCAAAAGTGGTCCGTTATGGTTATTGGTGACAACCATCAGCCCCACCTTAGACTAGATGGTCACGACCTAAATGTGCCCGGAGTTATAAAGGATCGGGGCATATCATATTCTAGTAGTTTTAATCTGTCGGAGCACTGCGTCCTGATTGTCTCGAAAGCACGCCAAACTACTGGGTTTATTCTCAGAAATTTTAAAACCGTCAAAATTAGAATCAGCCCCTATAAAATGTATGTCAGGCCTAGTCTGGAATACTGCTCGTTTCTATTTAGTCTTCTGCACGCTAGTAAACGAAAGAAGATAGAATCAGTCCAGCACTTCTTTACAAAAAGAGTTTTCTATTCAGATCACCGAAACCTGTCTTATCACCAACGCTGTGAGCTTACAAGCCTTGACCCGCTGTGGCTTCGCAGATTACAGAAGGGACTATTTTTACTGTTTAAACTACTAAACAGTCGTACATTTAACCCCCTTACATCTCTGAGGCAGCTCGACCACTCTCGGCGCACCAGTCATCGAGATGTATTTTTATTTCTTCCTTTGGAACGAACAGTTAGATACTGACAGTTTTTTTCGGTAAACGCTATAGCAATCTGGAATAAGCTACCTAGAAGTATCAAAATTCAGCAAAGCTATCCCTTGTTTACGCGAACTGTCACTAGTTTTCTTCATTCAGGACACCTTCCAAACCCTTTGGGTGCTAACTCTGTTGAAGCTCTCTTCGGTTCTGATGGCGTTCACGGACTCTGAATCCTGTGACTGTCTTCATGCTGAGGGCAATATTGCTGGCTCTGCAGTCCTAAATCGGCTTATTTCTCAGAAACAGTCGTACATTTAACCCCCTTACATCTCTGAGGCAGCTCGACCACTCTCGGCGCACCAGTCATCGAGATGTATTTTTATTTCTTCCTTTGGAACGAACAGTTAGATACTGACTGTTTTTTTTCGGTAAACGCTATAGCAATCTGGAATAAGCTACCTAGAAGTATCAAAATTCAGCAAAGCTATCCCTTTTTACGCGAACTGTCACTAGTTTTTCTTCATTCAGGACACCTTCCAAAACCCTTTGGGTGCTAACTCTGTGAAGCTCTCTTCGGTTCTGATGGCGTTCACGGACTCTGAATCCTGTGACTGTCTTCATGCTGAGGGCAATATTGCTGGCTCTGCAGTCCTAAATCGGCTTATTTCTCAGTCAACATCGAAACAGCCGCTCGCCGACATACCTGCTGGTGCAGAATACCGGATCCGTAACACTGAATGGAGAGGTTCTTCACGGGGCACCTGTGTTAACGCGTCCCGGTCCAGAACTTTAATTACTCAATAAGCTGCAGTTTTTTCCCCTGAAAATACCTGAAACAAAGATAAGGAGTTTTTTTTCACTGTCAGCTTGACCCTCTACTATATATATATATATATATATATATTTGACCTTGCCTGCAAACTGGCAATAAATAAATCAAATTTAAATTAAAACGATGGTGCTTGAAAACGTGCGCGCAATCTGACATAATTGTTTGGTGATCATTTTACGGAGGCATGAGTTATGAAGACATCATAGTCTTGAAAGCACACCAAACAATTGGGTTTATTTCCAGAAATTTCAATACCGTCCATATTTGAACCAGCCTTTATAAAATGTATGTCAGACTTTGTCTGGAATACTGCTCGTTCCTATTTAACCTTCTGCACGCTAGTGAACGGAAGTAAATCAAATCAGTCCAGAACATTTTAAATAAAATAGTTTTCTTTTCAGAGCACAGAAACCTGCCCATCCAGCATTGCTGTGAGCTTACAAGCCTCGACTCGTTGTGTCTTCGCACCAGTCATCGAGATGTATTTTTATTCCTTCCTCTGGCACGCACCATTAGATACCGTTAGTTTTCTTCTCTAAACGCTACAGCGATCTAGTTTAAGCTACCCAGAAGTATCGAAATTCAGCAAAGCGAGAGGTGTCACTAAGTTTTCGACATTCAGGTCATTTTCCACGAATTTTGTGTGCTTACCCGATGGAAGCTCTCTTCCGTTGTGATGGCGTTCAACTACTCTGAATCCTGTACTGAGGGCAATATTTCTGGCTCTGCAGTCCGTTATTGGCTTTTTCCGCAGTCGACAGCGAGCATTCGCCCGCCGACATACCTGCTGGTTCAGAATACCGTTTCCGTAATACTGAAAGGAGAAGTACTACAGAGTGCGCCTGTGTCACCCCTTCCCTGTTCTGAACTGTAATCACTCAATAAACTGCAAATTTTTCTCCTAAAACATTATAAAGAACGATGAGGAGTTTTTTCACTGTCAGCTCGACCCTCTACTCTAAATATTTTTCGACGTTGGTATAAACTTGCAATATATAAGTAAATAAATAACACTCAATACTAACGCACCACTTGTCATATTTTATGATCGCCTTAAACTTTTGCAATCGATATGGATTCTCTGTACACCGCTCGGAATCCCACGTTTAACATAAGGTACTCAAAGGACCATGCCTATTTCCATTAATAAATTGAATTGAATTGAAATCAAAGCAGCCTTCATCGAAAATTCTAAATGCCCACTTGATGACATAAAGCATTGAAGTTGCAGCTTAAGCTGCCTTACAACAGTTTGTCATACAAACGCAAGATTATTCCTTTATTTGCTCCTCGGAGTGGTATTCCGTTCAGATTGATTGTGCGCGTATCACGGACCTTTGTTCAATTTCCGAGACGGAGCATACTGCATTTGTTTCTGTTAAATAAAAAGAACCCTCGTCGGAAAAAATCTTTCAATTGACGAAGGTTTTCTTTGAATTCAGCCTAGGCAACTTTTTTTTTAGAAAATACACATTGCGTTCGGCAGCCTTGAATGACTGTTATGCCTTCCGTGAGGAACTTCGCATATCTTTTCACTTGCTGACATATTTCCTTTTTCCAATTTTTTATATTTGCGTTGCTAGTAAACAAAAAAGGAATGAAGATATCCACATTTACCTTCCAACTAAAATAAACTAGGCTGACTGTTTAAATTGATTCGTGTTTCACTTTTCTTCCGATACCCACCATATTGCTATGTCCTGTGTGCGAACTATCAGCCGTCAGGTGGCTAAAAACTTAGTATCAGGGTGGTTAAGCGGTGAAGCCGTCTTTAATTTCTCCGGACTTTTTATCGATGCGCCGCAATCTACACTCGTTATTCAAGCAAAAGCTCCAGGTATACAGCTACATCTTAACCGATTCTGCCTATATTCACGTGTGATCCCTTGAACGGTTTAGATTGTTGACCATATTTGATATTATTCCTTTTTAACTAACGTAGCATATGCTATTGCTGGTTATGCCTAACCAATTTCGTCTCGTTGCTATCATCCTGGGGTTGCATTGAATTCGCACTTTCGGAATACTGCATTTCACCGTAGCAGGCAGTTGACAGCATTGCTGATAGAAGCGAACCGGCGAGTTCCAGGAAGCGTTAAGAAGAAGAAGCTATCACTCGATCAGGCCAATGCATTATGTTCCGGTGAATACCTCTTCTTCCGAGTTCTCATAATGGTTGAAAGTCTGTGTTTTTTTGCTCATATGCGACCTTTATGTGCTCCGTCGGCCCTATTGTACGTAGACATAGTCGCAGTTTATGGTCTAAGTTGTCATCCATGGTAATTTGGTATCTTTGTTGTATGAAGTTAGACTAGAAAGCCATACACCCCTACACTCAGTCAGTTTTGCTTGCTCGTGTGAGGCCGGTAATCTGTCTGGCTGACTGGGCACTGCCAGAATAACTGTTGGGGTGAGTATGCGTACAGGGACTACCAACAAGAGTCAAGTAATCGTGGCGTAATGGACAACACCTCTGGAACAAGCGCTCCCCGTTCTCATGACTCTTTCCTTGTTCTCTTCGCTGCCTTTATCAGTGAGTCCTCCAGCTTTCCACGCGTAGATACTCCAGTTTAGACATTACTGTGTCTTTGTTTTCTCTGAAATGGCTCACTGACTTGGAGCAGATCCGTCCACTTGAACGTCTGTAGGCGCAGACTGAAAGTTGATATGAATATCCGGGCCGACTTCTATCAGCCACAGCGAGATAATCGCGTAATATTCATTAAACTGCCAACACACAGTCGGTAGTTTCTTGCAGTCTCCATGCCGCGTAATATAAAAACATGGGGTTCATTCTATTCTTCCGAACTCATCGTTAATTCAACACGGTAGAGTGTAGACCGTTTTCACGTTCCTTATCGGATGTTCTGCCAACTTTCATGTGCTTCATTTGTAACGGAATGTACTCGGTTCTCTCGGTTGTTGTAGCTGACTGGAAAAAGTTATTTGACAAAAAAATTATATTCAAGATTGCTCACGTTGTCAATCCTGTCACAATTAAGCATTTTTTTCCATTTAGGGATAGTTGCCGGCTTCCCGTTCATTGAGGCTTTGGCACAAGAAATGGGCTGCCGCGTTCAGTGGCATGTACAAGAAGGAACTGCTTTAACTACGAGCTTCTCCAAAGTTGCGTCAATCTCGGGTCCCACTGAGGAGCTTATTCACGGGGAGCAGCTCATAAAATCAATACTGTGTAGGGCGTCCGGAATCGCCACATTCGCGGCTAAGTAATGCATTCTTTTGTTTACATGTATGACAGACTAAAAAAACTGCTCAAGGATTTCTCATGGAAAGGTGAACTTGTTTCGCCCCCAAACCCAACACCTGGATTTGCGTTGGTTGAAGAATATGCTATGCTCGTCGCAGGCGTTCCTACTCCAAGATGCAGTTCTTCTGTACTTCTTCAGTGCTCGCATCTGAGTACACCTACAGACCTTAAAGAAACTATAAATAATTTAAAAAGCAAAGCAGGAAAGGGCACCCAAGTTAAGGTGGAATGCGCGTCACTCGGTGAAGCAAAAAGTGCCGTGGAGGCTGGTGCCAATGTAATACGCTTTGACGGGCTAAATGCCAAGGTTAGTCCATTCAGTCTTCTTATACTTTTTAGGACTTAAGTAACTTCTGCGCACAAATCAAGTCACTGGCGCCTGGCGTGCTAATCGAAGCGTTAGCAAATTTTGATGAAACAACTCTACGCCCGTTCGCCTTGCAAAACGTGGATTCACTGACCACCCGCAAACTTTGCAACGGTTATCCACTTTTGGACTTCAAACTCACCTACACAGCCTTTGATGGACCAGATTCTACTGTCATCACTTCTAGCCTTAAACGCGCTGCCCCAGGTATGTGCCCAGTTTAAGGCAACATAACTGCTTCATCAACACGTGTGCATAGCAGGTTGTGCGAACGGCCTATCGTGTCAGCATAGTTGCGATTCGCTGCCACTTGTTCCTGGGATAGTTAAGGTCCAGTTGTTTCTCCCTAGGCTAACTTTGCATGGCTTTTAGTTTATCTGAATGCTTTATTCGGGTTCTTGATTTTTGGACCAGTCGCTCTGTGCTTCAGCACGAGAATACAGACTTCAATGTCTATTTCCTACAGCGATCCGCGAAACTCGAACGTAAGGAGAAGCTTGTAACAACACGACCCTTTTCGAGTCATAGGTGAGCCACGCTGCGCTTTTGGTTCGCTGCTCTATGTGCGGGCATCCCTGTGCTCGGGACTTCTAGGTTATGGTCGTTTATCGTGTTTTCCAGCAATTTGTTCACGCTTTGTGTTATTGAGGGACGGGGATTTAAGGAGCAGCAGTGTTTTACCTCGCCATAAAACCAAACCCTCAGGATGGCTGTTGGCGACGCGTATTAATTTAGTTGACGTTTCCACGGATCCCACTTACCACATTATTGTGAAACTTCAAGCTAACCCGCGTCAGTTTTGACTGTGCGCTCGAGGCGTATGATGCTTAGACAGTACCTTCCCGGTGCTAACCAAATATAAATTCTAAATTCTAAATCCTTTATAGGCACATTAAGAGATTCAAATAAGCATGTCTTACTGTAGTACTTTCAGAAAACTCAATTTTCCCGTGAACACCCGTTGGGCCCCTAAAAGTAATGTTTTGCTAGGTGTGCTAAAGACTGCCTTGTCGGCTAGATCTGTACTGATTCCTACTCTTACCCGCTGCGACTGCCTCAATTTCAGCAGCGTATCTGCATAATGTTTACCAGTCGAACAATTTGTTTTTTTTAAATGTTGTCTGCTCTAGTATGCTAAATACTATGTACGTAGCCTCAGGATAGTGCTAACAAATGAACGTAGTTACTGAGAGTTAACGGTTTCGTTATCAGATTTTGCGGTTATGTGTGCCAGCCGGTGTCCCAGACCCCCATTTCCACGCCCTAATGGCACTGGAGCTCTTAACCCACATAATTCACTGAAGGCTATTCAGCCATCCGCCACCTATCGGCGTGCCAAGTAGCCAACATTCGGGTGAACAACGAAACCCATATACTCACGACTGCGCTCTGGTACGTTAAATGTTTGATGGCTGGCATGGGGGCATTTATCAGCTGAGCTGTGTTGGAGGGTAGCGTGATAATTGCTCGGCCATCTGGTTCACCGGCACTGGCGTTGGAAAATTTGCTCGCCTGACCCCTCCCCGAGTGGCCGATTGCTCTGACCAAACTGAGTCTCAACACCGAATATGGGTTAGGTAGGTCATTGCACTTGTTTATATTATCAGTATAATTGAGAGAGATGGAGGTGAGTTACCTTTGAATTCCCTATTTGTACATGCGTGTTGTGGTATCAAAAAAATAGTTTATCGGTTTGGTGGCGAGGCCAATTGATATGAGCCAACTGCGTAGGACATAGTTGAAAAAGTGAAAAAAATGTTGATTTTTATGAGAAAAACTGTCGCCCTTTAAGAGTCTAACGGCATCCTGTAAACCATAACTCAACTCGTGGCTCACGCGATTATCACTTCTTGCGATAATTTCGGCTTCATCGAGCTTGAGTTTATTGCCGGTTCTCGCCAAATGAGCCGCGGCTTGATAATTGGCGTAATTTCGCCACTGCTGCCGCGTGCTTGGCAATTTGCGTCCGATGCAGTCTTCGGTTTCTCCGACCTAGTTGCTTTGCCCGAAACTGCACCAGATCCGATAAATAACTAGACGTTTCTTGCCGCGGCAGTGGGTACTTTGGTCTCATTACCTGACGCCAAATGTTGGCCTCCGGTCTGTGTGCGACTCCAAGTGGCGCGAGAAGGCGACTGACGGCCTCCCACGTGTTTTTGACGTATGGAAATCGCACGCCAATATTTAAGTTTGTTGCGCTTTTTTTGTTCGTCCCATTTGCGCATGCACCGGTTGGCAAAGTTGTGCGTGTAGCCATTTTCTCTGAACACCCGTCGAAGATAGTGTAATTCGGCAACTTCTTCCGGTTCACTGCAGTGCGTCTCAACACGCCGATATAGCGTCCTTATACAACTGCGTTTGTGGCGGATTGGTTGGTGGCTGTTAAAGTTAAGTACTTGCATCGTATTTGTCGTTTTCCTGAACACTTTGGTCTTTAGGCCACCACAATCTTTGCGGCAGTCGAGGACGTCGAGGAAGGCCATCTGGTTGTTTTCTTCCTTCTCCATCGCAAATTATATGTCCAGGAAGATGCCGTTGAGACAATCTTTAAACTTAAGCATCTAACCCCGTTCGATGACGACGAAAATGTCATCCACATACCGAGCCCAGAATATCGTCTGTGGTATTGGAAGCTGGTGTCAGGAGCTGAAGGACTTGGGCTTGTCCGAGGCGATTCTCGGTTTCATCGCATTTGCTTCTTAGGAGTAGTTCAACAGTCTAGACTACCTGTTCCTGTGGAACAGAAGTAAAATGGGATGTGACATCAAAAGAAACCATGACGTTACTTGGCAAGAGACTTACCCCTTTAAGTTTCTCCAAGAATTGTGTTGACGAGCTGACTATGGTGTCCGAATCGGTGTTCAGAAATTTGAGGCGCCGAAACAGCCACTTTGCCAGTCCGTACGCTGGAGTACCTTTAAGCGATACGATAGGTCGAAGAGGAGCATCCTCCTTGTGTACCTTGAGATGGCCATAGAGCCGGGCCAAGGCCGTATCATGGGGCTCTCGCCATTCGTCGGTCGATCGGTGTTAATGCACCCGAGTTCTCCAATGCCAAAAGCGTCGCAATAACTTCATGGCGTGGAGTGTCAACGTTGGAGGGTGGCGTGATGATTGCTCGGCCATCTGGCTCACTGGCGTTAAAAATGTGTTCGTCTGAGTACTCCCAGAGTGGCCGATTGCTTTGGCCAGACTAAGTCTTAACACCGAATATGGGTTAGGTAGGTCATTGCACTTGTTAATACAGACTGGGGACTGAATTGATCATAGACTCAGAGCTTGACACACAATGGTCAAAGTTACGATCGGTTAAACGAACCGAACGCTTTTTAGACATTCTTAACTTTTTTACCGCAAATGGGCGAAATCAAAAAGCATGAAGAACCTACGGTAATATGCTGTACTCCATCCAATTGTTTTCTCGATCAAGTTACAGTAATACTAACCATTGATCCACGGTCTTTGAATATAATTTAACTGCATCCATTTTATTTGGAAATAAAAGCGTAAGCTACTCAATTACGAGAGATTGAACCAAAGCAACATGGATACATTGAATCCGAAGGTGTAGATTCCTTGTGTTTTTGGTCGCATTTTAGTTTTAGGCCTTTACTGACATTCTGAATTCTGATTCCTATTTATCATTCCAAAGCTGGGCTACATCATTACCACTAAAAATAATTATACCTATGGTTAACGGCAGTGAAAGAAATAGGGACTCGTTTCGACAGTGATTTTCACAGCACACTGTAGTTCATTCACTGACGGCAAAAAAGTGGCACTTCAAACCTACGTTACTTATTTTCAGGAACTGCCTTCTTTCATTCGAGATCCGCATGAACTGGTATTCCGCGCTTTCCACAGTGTGTATCGCCTCATGCTTAGTAGTAATCATACACAGTTAAGCAGTAGTTCTATATGGTAACGCCGTGTTCATTCTTTTTTTATTAGAATTCAACTGAAATATTCAAACCATAACGGTGCATTAAAACTTAACTGTTGTACTGGACTACGATTACATCTTAGTTTTGATCATGATAGTGTTTAAGTATAGAAATGCATGTGAAAAGTCTGTGTCGGTTGGTTTAGGCCTGACATGTGTGTGGCGCACTTAATCGAGGAAGAAACCTCCGGTTAGTTAACCTCAAACATCTATCCAATTTTCTTGCTGTAGCAATGTGAGGGGAATTTACGAGAAAGGCAAATGCTGCACAATGCATCATCGTAGTTCGATAGTTCGTAGTTCGTCGAGCGAGCTGGACGAACGGTCTTTAGGACAAGTGGCATCCGATATCCTTTTTTACCAGCCATAGGATCAAACCATTTTTAGCCAAGACAACGATTGACGTTAGTATTTTCAGTTTGCTTATGTTTTTATTAGTAACCGGAAGTTATTAATTGCCGAAGAATTATGGGACTGAATGCGATCAGAATGTTTTGGGTGCTACCTGCCTAATAAAGAGCTGCCGACTGCATTGAGAAACCCCATAGGCCCCTGCTTGATACCATGGGCCTTGAAAAGATGATACTTGATCGAGTCATGCTCTCTTTATATTCGTCAGTAGGGGTGCCCGCCTGGATAGTTTTCTTGCTACTTAAACGCCATAATATGTGTTTAATATGGACACAAGTCTAACAAATGAGCCCACAGAACAGGCGTTTACTTTTCTGGCAGCCTTCAAAGGGCTGTAGCTGGGTATACACGTATTTGAGCTAATATGGGCCGCTTCCCAAGGCGAGGAGGACAGAAATTATCTCTTGATTATCCCCACTTTGGAGGCATACAAACAGCAAATGTTAACGCCGCTGACCATATTTACAAATTTCTGGTCCGCTCGTAGCTGTCCACCCAGGCCCTGTCATGAATGAGATGATGACCCTGCTATTCGACTCCTACCCGAGGAAGGGAAGGGGTTTGAAGTTGGGTGAGCGAGTGGAACGGGTTGATCAAAAATATTTTAAATTGCTTTACGCAAAATGTTCGGGAAAACTCATGATATTATGGTATAGAGGAAAAAATCCAAACGTTGTGTCTGATATGGGTAGATTAAATAATTTCTACATACGAAAATTGGCAGGATATATAAGAGGATCGCCCCTCAGTCCCAAAAGTGCCTATGCTACTAGCAGCGACTGTTGCGGTGACGTCTCATTGAACAATCTGTTCAGCTGCTAAAAGCGCCTTTGAAAGATGGTTTCCACTAGGAACACAATCAAACGACGGGTAGAAAGGTGCAGCATGCATACGACACTTGCAAGTATCCTGTCGTTTTTTTTCATAAAGCAAAAAGTAATCAAATACGCCGGAAAATACACACCCTGAACAAGTGCGGGGTTGATGCTTCGGGGGTATAATATCATAGGTCACTTGTTGAATACCGATTTCATAAGAGCCTTGACGAGATATTAACATCGAAATGAGATCACCTCAAAGTTATAGCCAGAGCCTTAAAATTATGGAACGATTTTTCAGTCGTTGAGCGCTAGCCGATTTTCCAATGACTAAGGCAACTGACGCTTTAGATCTTGAAGGCAAATATCATCTTAAGTGAAATAACCAGAAAGTATTCACAAACTAACTTCCAGTCCTTGATAAACTGAAAAGATCAGGATGCCGACTGACACTTTATTTTACTTGAGTTTTATCTTGTAAAGCTGCAAATTATCGCGATAAAAATAACTTTTGATGCAGTCTTTTAGCGCCGTTTTTATAGACGTTTGATTTTTGGAAGAAAAAGATCGCTTTCTAGGCCGAAGCAAATTATTATATTCTATTGTAAACGGTCTTGGGTGTTAAACACTCAATTTTTAGCGAACAAGTTGTGCATCACAGTAAGTGCTAGTGCCTTTTTCGTCCAGCCATCCATTTGGGTCTCACTTACGTTCTCACTCTAGTCGATAAATAGAAGCATGCAACTGCATTCTTAAGAAGCGCATGCAGCACATCTTCACCTGTTTTTGTGGCAGCTGTATTCAGTAGTCAGAATTGACCTCTTATATGTGAAAATACAATGGCTGTTAATTTATTATCATATTTAATTCCTCGTGAGTATGTCCAGCTCCTTAGGTTTCTATCGAGCGTGGTTATTTTGTCCTTCGGGAGATGTTTACTGTTTTGTAATCTCTTTCCAGTGTTGTTTGGTGAAACATGGTTTCTCGTAATCTACGCTGATCAGTCGAGTCTTGCATCGGACTTCTGACAGCTTTAATAGAGCTGGGACCCAAACGTGGCGCTCTTGTTCTACGTGAACTTTTTGCACAGAAGGTTCCTACCTGCACCGGAAAAAAAGACCAGCAAATTTAATAACTCTCCAGGCGAATCTACATGAAGGGCTCCCCACTTTGTTGTCTTCGAATGTTAGATGCAGGTGGTAATTTATAGGGAAACTTTTGTGACGTAATGTGTGCTGGTAATCAATGGCGTTTGATATGTAATTTGCGGCCTCAGAGTCGGTAAAGTCGATTGCTCCATTCGTGATTGGCCGTTTGGCTAAACAAAGCTTTCTGGTTGCTCATTTATTGTAAATATTTAGCCTGCTAAGGACTTTCGCTAGCGGCTTATGTCTAAATACTGAGTCGATAAGTTAGTGATTTTGTATTCTTTATGCATTCAGTGGGTGTAAAACTGTACCTAATCAAGTCTGACTGCTTTTAAAGTGACACCTTCAAATAAGTACATAAATCCATCTGACACCAGCAACCGTAAAACTGGTCTTTGCATTGCCCTAGCTATACCTATAGCTTCAACTGTAACCTATATTTTTTTAAAACTGAGAGGTCTGAGAATTAGTCTGTCTGAAAATTAGACGAAATCCATCCAAGGAAACTTTTGCCTTTTTGCACAGCTAATTTTTCTTGTGTCCCTTTTCACATTTCTACTCCGCTATCAAAATGCCTCGACTCAGCAACGACTTACTGCCATCGCATTCTGTAACACCCAGGTTTCAATTGTTTGGCGGAAAATTACAGCTTTCGATGCCTTTGGTCTCTGGTGAATTCGACCAGCTCGCGCCAACCGCTCTCCTTCGATGGTCAAGAAACCCCTCTAGTCCTTGATTCACTACGCAGCAGTTTCGGGAGGGGGTAATCGAAAGAGGGGTTGCATTCCTGGGGTTTCTGAATTTAAAGGTGAACGTTTCTACAAACTCCTGTACACCACTAAGATTTCGGGATTTTGTTGGACGGCGGGCAGCATTCACCATAGAATACCTTTCTGCACGTAACAAATTCGTGCACAGAGGCACCACAAGGCCCTACGGATGCATGGTCTGCATCAACTTCATCATAATCATTTCACAACTAGCTGTCGCTGAAAGCTCTTCTACTACGTCACGCGCCTGGTCCCTCGCCTGTCATCTACTTCGCAGGTGCCTGTCGTCCTGGATACACGTCTAGTTTCGATGGCGCCTTAGTGGTCACCCACTTAACCGTAAACTTTGTTTAAAACCCTAGTCTCTTGTACCGGAATTATGTTGCTGATCTTAATAAGCCGATCTTGGTTCTCATGTATGCTCACCAATACTTCAGCGTTTGGAGCTTTCGAGTACTGGTATTCAAGTGTCGCTACAAGGTTGCATTACAGATTGATCTCGGTGCGTATTAGGAGCTAACACAGATCTATGACTGATTAAAAGAAGACCATTTCAAGAAAGCAGCCAATAAGGTACGTCATCTTCCATTTAGGTTCCCTGAACCTGCACTTTTCATCTATTTTAATTTTTGTCTTGACCCGGCTTGGTGTTGGCGGTACTTTGCCAACATAGTATTTAATCTGGGATGCGAGTCCGTTCGCAGTTATCACTAAGACTCGAGAAAGATCTATCTATATGCTTTCAAATGGAAATACTTGACTGTTTGAAGTTGTACGATTGCGATCACTCCGGGTGTAGTTAACCGGTATTGATGACCCGCACTAAACACGTACGTGTAGCAATCTGTGGCCGAAGATGTCACAAGCGTTACCTTTTCCAATTACGTTTATTGAATAAAGAGACTTCAGTAACCACCTCAAGATCCTGTATGCTTGTGTCTGGCCGTTATTCAAACGGAATGTTTGTTAGGCTTCCTGTGACTGGCTCATGAATCTAGGGCAGCATCACGTTACTCAGAATGGGTTGGACGGATGGTACCAAACGCTTTCTCCGTCTCTATGGCTGGAATCATCGTCGCATCACGTGTTAACTCTTTGTGAGCCAAAGTCTATATGCGATGCTGAGATCCTCGGTTCACAGTCAAGCATTCAAACTGATTAGCAAGCCAAGCGGATGAATGCTACGTCCTGATCTTTTTGTTAACCAAAATATAGTCACTAGGCGCATTAAACAGCAAATTTAAAACCGTTTAAGTAGTATCTCTCATCTAAAATTCCCCAGTTTTATGATCGACTGCATCCACTAGGACTAAGAGTGTGCACCTTACATTGTAGTGCATCGGTGGCATAATCGGGAAAAGTTAAGCTAACAGATTTGATACGCCAGCCTGGCAATCCGCTATTCCAGAGCTCTGCCACTGTTGGGATTTCACATCGTCCATTTATGTCATTAGTTGGATACCTAAATTTCACCAGCCGTTGCGATCTCGCCTTCAGGTTGGTGCGCCGCCGGTTAGAAGGTCTCGGCGCAATACTTATCTTCCTGACCGACAATATTATACTTTTTTTCATAAACATAGTTGTTGAAACCAATTCAGTGAATAGAGCGTAAGCGTAGGATTGCGGCCATACTAACAATTCTCTCACTATTTGCTTTGTTGTGTAATGTTAAAGTGCCTGCGTCCTGGGCCCATCAAAATCTGTCGTGTCATATTCATCCTTCTCAGAAAAAGCTCACACCAGGATGTCTTTTACTGTTTGGCACCGGGGTCGCCCAAATCTGGCCTGCTTGCAGCTGAGACTAAAGATAGGCCCCATGATTTTTTTATGTGCTACTCACTCGAAATACCAAATAATTGCAAGGGGGGCGTTCCCCGGAAGGGTGGGTAAAAATCTGTTGTTTTTGTGACTTCGTTCACCCGACGCCTACTGGACGGTGTCAAGGTGATTGAGGGCAGACGATTTATTGCCAGTAGCTTCAGCTGCTTTATCTACCGGATAAACGCAATTAGATGCAGTACGATATGTCAAGAAAGCGGTACTACTCTCTGGCAGTTACCGTCACATAATTCTATGAGGTGACCTAGAGCACAGATTCGTTTAGCATTAATAACAATGCTCTCGCTAGTTGCTTTGTTGTGTAATGTTATAGTACCTGGGGTCTGGGCGCATCGAAATCCTCTTTCGTGTCATTCATCCTCTCAACAAAAGCTCACACCAGGATGCCTTTTTCTGTTTGGTCCCGGGGTCGCCCAACTCAGGTCTGATTATAGCTGCAACTACAAATAGGCCCCATGATTTTTGTATGTGTTTCTCACTCGAAATACCAACTAATTGCAAGGGGTGCGTTCCCCGGTTGTTTTTGTGACCTCGTTCACCCGACGCCTACTGAACGGTGTCAAGGTGATTGAGGGCAGACGATTTATTGCCAGTACACCGCCTAGCTGCTTTATCTACCGGATACTCCTGATAAACGCAATCAGATGCAGTACGGTAGGTTAAGGAAGCGGTGTTGTTCTCTGGCAGTCGCGGTCATGTAATTATATAAACTGACCTAGAGCACATTCGATTAGCGCATCATCATTAAAATGAGGGAACCCGTTTCGTCGAATCCCGATCTTACCACGTGGAACCGTGTGAGATGAGATCTTGTGACGTCTCAGCGTTGCTGGAGAGTCCTTTGCCTCTAGTCTTGCCGATAAGCTCCAGCCGCTGCGTACTATTTAATTCCACCCCAGTTCCGCTAGGTCGTAGAACCTGGATCTGACACTGGTGTGTTTGAATATCGTCCCACGTCAATCGATTAACAATCAGGAGGCTGACACGAAAAAAGTATTGAGCACTAGGTCCATCTTTCAGTGCTCGGGTCTTTTGATGTTGAGGGATTTTTTTGCAAATACCTGTCAGAGGCTTCATTTTGTAGTGAAAGTAGGTCAAACCCACAGTGGTTAATACAACTAGAAAGGTTTCCTAACTGAATGTTTATTCTTCGAAATGTGCACCTCACGCCCTTACAGGAGTCTGATGTTTTTGAATCTCTTGGTATACTTATTTGGAAAGGAACGGTTTCTTACATACTTATATAACACTAGAGATATACAAGGCATGGCATGGAAATAAGTATTCTAATTGTCCCTCTACCCAGTGTACCCATAGTAACTAGGTTGTACTAAGAACATTACTTTCAAAGAAGTCATCTCGCGTTACACATCACTGCTGTGTTTCTTTACATACCCTGCGGGTTTCCACTTAATGAGAATCTTTTACTGCCTACATTTTTCTTAAATGAGGAATGTCTGTTTTTGAGAATTACTGCATCTCTTCAGCGTGGCCACTCACGGGCTACCTAGAACATACTGACCCGAATGACAACAGCCAGTTGGAATGTTCACCCAACGTCACATGTAAAGTAAACGTCTCAAGAATCGTGTGTATAGACGTCCTTTGCGACAACAGGTGTCGTGTAGACTTGAAATGGCACGCACATTTCACGCCCAATTGCCTTGCGTTACTGTATTTCTTGGTTCATGTTATCTGTCTGGTGTCTTTACTTTTATTATTCTGTCTTTCAGAATGTCTAGTGTGAATGCACGGATCAATGCTCAAGAGGCCGATTAAAATACGCATTGCCAACTGACTGGTCAATAAGTTCGACGATTCGAGCCGACAACTTCCGTCAGATTTCAGTGTAGAATGTCTCACTTATTTACGACGAAAACATGACTGGATACATTATCGTAGTTTATTCAATTCTAGACTTGTGCACTTAAACGGTTGGTGCTTTTCCCTGCCTTGGCAGGGGAGTTCAGCCATTAGTGTTAGAACAAACGTATCGATTTATTTGTGGGCCATCCTTGGTCGCAATCTGTGGACTCGTTAGGGGATGCTGGTTAGCCGCCTATCAGCGAATTTCGTCTAAACTTCCTCAACCGAAGTCATCGTAGGTAAACGGAACCGCAAATATAGTTTGTCTAATCCCAGTTATTTTCCTCTAAAGGACGGAGACTTGTGGCCCATAACTCCGTTCGTTCAAATTTATCCTATTTCAAAATCATTCATAAATTCATAAACTCTACCCACTTATTTAAATAGGCGAAAAATTGCAACACAGTAATGGCCAGTTCACATCTCGCATTCTTGTGGGATATCTTCCATCAATCTTACGACTAATAAAAATCCCTGCCCAAGGAACCATGCTACAGTCAAAACAGTTGTCCTATAAGCTGCCCGCGAAAATGGCCTGTAGCGTTGGGTTGGACCTCAACGGTAGCCAAAAAGGTGTACAAAACTCGTTTAACCACCGTGCAAGATCTCGCCATAAGTTGCTTTTGGTACATGATTGTGGATAGAAGAGTGTGGGGTCAGTCTGACGCGGATCCAGTGTACATCTCACTAGTATCCTGCTTGAAAGACTCAACTGAGTGGAATGTGTTCTTCAGAAGTCCAGACTCCAATGGTGCTTAGTTAGGCCAATTCACCTACATGGGATCCAGGTGTAAAGTTTGCGCAGTATGCACAGGCCTGGCTGACGCCGAGCTCCAATTTCCTCCGCCTTGCTGTTGGAGCATCGTGAGTGTGAGAAAGGAGAGTGAGGTAGATTTTGAAAGGGTTGATGCACGCTTCGGTCATCCCTGCGCTCCCACCAGAGTGGTCCTAGTCGAGAATGGACAAACCGCCATCTATATATCCTTCAGGTTCTTCGTGGATGCTCATTTTCTCAGAAACTACTGCACATACGAGGGCGACCGTATGAGTGGAGGCAGCTTGCGCCTGGCCCTCTCATACCCATGACTTTTTTCTCTATATACCACAGTCAAACCTACTATTTGCATTTTTCCGGGTGTGAGTAGACTATTCCCCGTCGAAGGTCATATTTCATAAACAAGGTTACTGTACCAGTCCTGGAGACGATCACTCATCTGAATTATACTAACACCATAACTTGCAGAGCTTTCGGATGCAATCATTGATAGATTAAATGGCGCCACACCACTGACTGCCTTCCTAATTATCTCGGAATTTTTTTCCAAACTGAGCTCGATTTTTCCCCTATTCTCCTCTTCACTGACACCGCGGTTGCATAATCCCAGACTACCACCACCGGTATTTGATGAGATTGTACTTAACCATACTTTGATCCCCACGGGTGCGGAACATCCGGCGTTTCTCTTAGAATATATACCCGACGAAAATTACAGTTTGATAACTGAATACGCACACGAGACTAACACACCGAAGGGAGTTTTAGGTCAATGCGGTACGATTGTCTTCTTGTATTGCCTGCGCCAAATTATAAACTGCTTGCTAGCATATTTATCCCGACCGAACGCGTGGGTCTTGTTTGCTCTTATCTGTACATGTTTTGCATGCAGAGATAGATGCGGTTTCTTCTTGTTGACACTATCCATTTAGTTGAGTTATCTGCCGTCAGCTCGGCAGAGAGATCTTGACCGATAATGAGGCTGCAGCTGAAGTTGCTGATACTAAGGTAGTCCCCTCGTACTAGATCTAAAATGATAGGAGAAATATGTTAGCAATGGCAGCTTTCGTCATGATCGAAGTTTCACAATTTTCGGTGTTGGTTTTAAAATGGGACACCTACGCTACACTGTTTATTACTTGATGATGAGTACTAAGACTGGCTGCTGTCCTGTAATACATTGTTTATCGATACGCTTTTCGTGTGTCTAGATTTACTCTTTCTACTGCACTCGTTTTCGACTAGCTAATTTAACATCAAAACCCAGATCTCATCGAAATCCTACTTTACTCCAAGGCCAGTCATGGAGAAGTCGTCAGAGTAAATTTGAGTTTTAACTTCATGTTTTGCCCACTTCGCATGGCTGTTCGATACAAAGAAATGGGGCGTAACGCGGCTGCATTGTGTCGACGCTCACTAAAAACCTGGAGTTGGTTGCCAATTTATTAACTTTCAAGTTATGATACCAGAGCCCTTTGTAGCTATATGAAGCGTTCTCCGATGATAATTCCAACTCCTGATGATTCCATTTAATATCTGGAGACGTTAGGAGTAAGGTTAGCTACTCAATCTGCTAGCATTCCGTTTTTACTGTCATTTTAACCACTGGTAGGCTGAGAGAAATTTGGTCATAACCATGTCTTTGCTTCCTTCATTTGTTTTTGTCCGAATAAACTCGCAGTTCATACACTTAATGAAGATATCTTCACACTGGACCTTCTAAATGCGCTGTCATTCGTAGCTTTGCTCCCTTCGTCAAAGGGAGTTCTGTCTCACGTTCTTGAAAACTGCCTCACGTTGCAGAACTTCACCAGACTGCTCAGCTGGGACTGAAGCCCCGTTCCAAAAACCCTCATAGCCAGCCAGAATTCTTCTTAGTATTAAGATGCCTGGAAATGTCAACTGCCACTGCATATCTGCTTCCCTCTTGGTTCCCTGTCGGCGATGTTCACTTTATTTATGCGCCAAAGTGTAAATACTTTTGGGTCGTTTCACCCGACCCCCTTTTCTATTCGCTCCGTTTCCCAATACCTGGATGGCCCTGCCATGGCGTTGAACTTTCACACTTGCTGATCTTCATCGTCTTGTCTCCTCTAGCCTCCGAAGCTAACGAGCTATCCGCAGACACTGACACAATCAAAGAGAACAATGGGTAAGAAACCACCCGCTGGTGTCATCTTCAGTATTTTTAAATTCTGGTTTGGCTTTTGTTATGCCACCAGCCTTTACTTTTTCCAAGGCATTAGGTGTGACATACCATGAATATTTTTATAGTCTACGCTCGTTCATCTGGGAACAGTTAATCTCTGGGGTATCTTCTATGGATGATAGATATCATTCTCAGCTGCGTGAACTGTGTTGGTCACATAGACAACGGTATTTCACGCTCAGATAGCACTCTACAAGCTGTCCCATAAAACTAAAAAGTAGGACTGCTCACGTCGATACTTTTACCGTTTATTGTCCATGAACTAGTCTGTTGCTGGCCAACGGACTCTTTCCCTCTTCACTTGTCCGTTTTTAATCAAGCAGCACTTAGTTGACTCTCTGATATGGACGCACTGGCGTCATTTGTAAGATTTGCCCGTATGTTAGGATGCTGCTTTCATTTTTTAAATATCTCATCGTCTTGTCCCCATTATTTGACCGATGTTTGCCTCTGTAGTTAAACTACCGGATGGCGGCTCTTGCATCATTTGGCTACTTAAGCTGGCTTCACATGTGGAATTTCTTCTGCTAGTAGCCCTCTCATTGATCTGAAGTTTTTACCCAACCATGGAGTGAATTAGGCCGATTGAGGCATTCCGACAGCAGTCCATCGTGTCTACAAAATGAATGAGCGAGATAACCGACTCTCTAAGCTGTTTTTCGTCCACACCACCGTCTTAGAACACCAGTTTACCGTTTAATTCATTATCTGGGCACCTTTCCGGGAACAATTGTAGTAAATATTGCTATTCTATCAAATAAGACTCGATCACTCTCCCATGCATTCTCGTAGTTAGTGTGAATTTCGCCTTTTTTCGTGAACCGCCAGGTGTTGCTTTTTCTAGTTTGAGGTACCCAGTTACATTTTACTAATTAGATTTTTACGGGGTTGCTTAGTCACGTCTGCTGATGTTACTTTCTGACGCAAACCAATGCAGAAATTCCCGCTGTTGACAAAATAAAAGTTTTTAATTCCTAGTTCAAGAAACTTCCACAAACCGGTTTGTAATACTCCGGGTTACTCTTCAGTTTCTACGATACTACCTTTTTGAATTAGAAAGTGGCCATTGTCATGGATACCTTGTCTATTTTGGAAGGCAATGCCAAGGGTCTAGGCTGTTCACCCACTACCTGTCGCAAACCCATGCGGAAATTCCCGCTGTTGATCTAATTCCTAGTTCAAGAAACTTCCACAGACCGATTGGTAATACTCCGGGTTCCTCTTTAATTTCTGCGATACTTCCTTTTTGAATTAGATCGTGGCCATTGTCATGGATAGCTTGTCTATTTTAGAAGACAATGCTAAAGGTCTAAGCTGTTCGCCCACTACCTGTCGCAAACCCATGCGGAAATTCCCGCTGTTGACTTAATTCCTAGTTCAAGAAACTTCCACAGACCGTTTGGTCATAATCTGGGTTCCTATTCAGTTTCTACGATACTACCTTTTTGAATTAATAGTGGCTATTGTCATGGATACCTTGTCTATTTTAGAAGGCAATGCTAAGGGTCTAAGCTGTTCGCCCACTACCTGTCGCAAACCCATGCGGAAATTCCCGCTGTTGACTTAATTCCAAGTTCAAGAAACTTTCACAGACCGATTGTTATTACTCTGGGTTCCTCTTCAATTTCTACGATACTACCTTTTTGAATTACATAGTGGCCATTGTCATGGCTAACTTGTCTATTTTGGAAGGCAATGCTAAGGGTCTAGGCTGTTCACCCACTACCTTTAGAGCCTATTGATAAGAGGTTCCTAATTTATCAAAGTACCGCGCGAACCTACTCTCTACGCTCGACATAGTTAATTAGACCGGAAAATCTGGCTTTTCCATTTAATTAATCGTAAGCTTCCCGTCTGTATTGACCTACTCTCCTCTGGGATGCGCCGGTATAAGCAAGTCCTTTTGCGCTGAGTTTCCCTCTTCTAGGATTCCAAACTGGTCCTCGACCTATGCTAATGTCTCACCTCTCTCCCCATCCCCTGCTAAAATAGACATGATGTGGAGGCGGCAAAGCGAGCACGAAATGAGGAGAACACCAACGATACCTCTGTTAAGGTTAATGATGGCACAAATGTAGGCATGAGCGCCTCACCAACGGCGACCCCTGAACCTGTGAACAAGCAAAAACGAAGATACAGTCGTTAAACTCGCTACATCGACGTCGACTACAGTCTCTACAAACAGGGTCGATAATACAGGCAGCTCTGGAAAGAGCGGACAGGTCAGTGGGAATCGCTACACTCCCAGGAATCGAGGATACCGCACTCAACAACAGCAGCACAATCGAAACCAACAGATGCAAGTAAGTCGACGAGACACTTCGGCGCTCCCGACTACGCTTGAGGAAGGTCACCTGTTGATAATTAGTCTGCTAGGCGTGAACTCAAACCTCTAATGACAACTCAGCTGCCTAGATTTTCTCGAATATAACTGCATGAATAACGTTAATCGTGGTTCTCACCGAATCTTGTAATTTTCTGGTTTCGTTTGTCCCTCAATGGCTTGGTTCCACAAGTACCACTGCATTACTTCTGACAACCCCACAGGCAACCATAACTCGGAGACTATGCTCTCTTAGCGCAGGTTTCATTTTTTTCGATTTTTTGCGCTGTTCTATGCTGCACTGCAGCGTGCTTACTAGCGGGCCATCGCAGCGCTTTGCACTGGTCAGCGAAAGTACTTTTACAAATAATTACTTGATAGGAATTATAATGAGGCTGGCTGCTGTGTCTTACGGGTTTTGATGATTAGCGGGTTGCGACTTTCCTATATTTTCTGACACCAGTTCATTAGGCTATGTCGCTCTGTCAAGGTCGTCTGTCTGCACAGCTTCCCACTTTCGGTTCTGGCTGCATGTTGCTAACTAATTAATTTTACCGTCTCTCACGTCCGTGCTGATTTGTTTGCATTATCATACCACTCGTCAATTATCTAGACGTCAGCATCTGAATAGCTTTTGTTTTTAGAGCTACCTTTATTAGTATCTTCAAGTTCTATCGTATCTGTTATCCTCACTTCGAGCATGGTGTTTTATCATCGGCCGCACTCTTACTTCCATCGTACCCCGTTCCGGCATATTTCTGTTATAAGCTCCGTGACCGAAATTCCTTTTTCCACCATTCTGTCCGCACACTTAAGATATAGACTCCGGACCTCCCAGCCTTTGCGTTCATCAAATCTCAGTTTTCGATCGTCTTAACGCTTTCTCAACTGCAATAGACCATGTATCAGGACGTCTCTATGGTGTGATAGCGTACCACCAAATCATTCTTGCCACTGGTCAGGTTTAACGAGTTCCTGTATTCAATAGGATTTGTCGATTCTTTTTAGCGTTTCGGTGGTAATACACCAGTAAGACAACAACAGCAACAACATCAAGGTGGTCGCCTCTCTCCATCTCGCCGGCGCGGAACTGACAATGTGAGTTCATATTGTGTAGCCTGTAGGGGTTAACTAGAAGCAAACACTGGTTATCGTTCACAAATCAGAACCTAAGAATACTGCTCTGCGCCGAAGGTGTTGATCTAACTGTTTTCCGCTCTGTCCGTCCGACTAAAGCGAAATGGCGGTCCGCGGAAGATCAGCTAAGCGTCGGCTAAGGTCGCCAGTCAACGCTCAGGGTTTGATGTAGGTTATTAATGGTTTCTCGGTTGAGCTCAAGTTTAGCTGTCACTAAAAAACAGCCCACAGTCTGCCACGGGGCATTTTGCGTAACTTCTTAATGGACACCTGGAACAGCCAGAGAGTACCCGCTGCGGCGGAGGTTATCAGACTGCTCTGAAAAGGCCGTCTCCGATTGGTGGCTCTCGAGCTTATGTGTTGCACACTTTTTATAATTAGGTTGGTTGGCAATAGAGGATGTTCGTTGGAAAGGTCTGTTAGATGAAATTCAAGGTTACTTAGTCTTTCTGACGTAAATTGGAGTACTTTGATAGTCTATTAAGGTCTTCAAGGAGGCGTGCTCTTATGACCCTAAGAGAAAATTTGGCCGGCTGTAAATTTAGCTTTTCGAAGCCCAAAGTTGACGTCGGTTTAGAATATGCTTGTCGACCGAGTAAGAATTCTTTTTATTTATGTCCAAGTGATCATATCGAAGTCGGCACGTTGTGGGGATCGATCTCGCAACAACTGATTCAGCAATTGGACCCTTACATCCTATCTACTTATCTGCTGAGGTACGCACTGCCTGTTCCAAGGCGCTCACGTATGCGGTCGCCCTCAAAATTAAAGGACTTGCAAAAAAATTTCGAAGACGCTTGTCTGTTTTTCAGAGTTTATTTCGATGTACTCACTGAGATCAAGCCACCTAGAGATTTAAAGTTCTCATATTGTTTTTCGCTTCCGTCGTGTGATTGGTATCGGTTTTCAGTCGTATTATCTGACGCTCTAACTCGGCGTTCTCTGACTGTCGCCTTGTATGTGGTCACAGTGGTTTGCCTGGTGATGACGTACTTCGCAACCTTCAGACAGTTGGTGTTACATGGGTGTTTTGGTGTCATTTCCGTCTTTGATGATACCGAAGTCCCTGCCTGTGTTATGTGACTCCAAATTGCCTGTCTTTGTTATATCGTCTTCCGATTAGTTTCATTTTCTCGCCTTGCGATTTGGATTTTTCTCCGTTATTGTCGTCATTACCGTATACCTCTTCTTCTCCAGCTTTAAATCCGTCCCCTTTATCCCGTTTCTTACGCTAACTTGGTACTCGGCGTCCCTTTATTCAACACATCGAAATTCCGTGATTTTAAGTAATTCACTGCATCGCCTGACCGCTCGAACTCTGGCCTCTCGTTTGAAATATTAGGTATATGTCTGATGCAAAAAGTGGATTGCTTACCGTGCTCTCGTAGGATTCCGTTCCGATTAGCATTTATTTGCACCTGTAATTATGCCCTATACCGTCTAAGCTAGTTTATGCTAAGCTCTATCCTCTACCTCGCGCGTAGCAGCGTGAGATTTCTCCGCCTCATCGTCAGGGCGGTGGTGGTGGTACCTTGCGATCGAGCATGCATCAGGAGACCCAACTGCAGATGAGCGCCCGAATACTGAGCCCCAGCCTGGCAATGCGTCAAGGCGGCCAGGTGCTAGCCAATTCAATGGCCCTTATCGGCGGCGGCGGTGGTGGTGGCCAGTCGAGCCCAGGAAATGCCTTCCGGATGCCCTTACCACAGCGTCTCAGTGGCAGTGGTCAAGGCCAATCTCCTAATCAGATGATGTCTGCCCAGCTGGGAGGAGGTGGTGCCTTTGGTGGCATGTCCCAGCAACAATCCTTTGGCAGCGGTGGTGGTGGAAATAGCGGTGGTAACAACGCTTGGCCCATGCTCTCAAGCGCGGCAGCTCAGGGCCTACGAATGGCTGGACTTCAACATCAACAACAGCAATGCAGGTAAGATTCTGTGTGACGCATCTTGTCTCTTCTCTGTTGCGCCTGTCTGACAACTTAATTAATTTCTGTTTATCTTTGCAGAATGTGTGGCACACAGAATCCCTTGAACATGATGTTCTGCAGAAATTGCCGATCACCGAACCGTTGAAGAACATCTGTGCATTTGACAGTTTTCTCGTCGCATCTCATCTCAAATTTTTAAATCATAAACTTTTGCCATATGTTTTTACATAATCAACCTGTATATCCAGTAAACTATGATAAAACGTGTACGTCTGCACCTTTTACTTGCTGTACTAACGGCGAGGGTCTCGAAGTTTGGGCTTAAGCATGTTCCTGGGGGTTCCAAATGCGGAACGAATGCGAAGGGACTAAAGGCACCTATAGTCACCGTGCGGTTTGTTATAAGATACTGGGTCGTCGTTCGTTGTTGCGCCACGGTGGTGTGAAATCTTTCAATTACTGCGTGAATATTTGCTATTGCCTTACTGAGCGATTTTGTCGTAATCCTGTTTGGCACTCCGCATAGATGGGATTGTGGCTGTGATTAACACCTGAAATGTTGGCGGGGGTTATGAATTGAACTCGTCAGTGCTTGCGTTTCAAACTAAGAGCAGTCCCCACTCGACAATTCGACCGTATGGGTCGACCACCGCTACCCCCAATGCGGTTGCCCGGCGGCGATAACTTGCGTGGATTTGCCTAGGCTGAAGTAGATTTGCGCAGGGTTTGTCGCATTCTCATTCACCCAACTGTTGAGGCAGCAAGTAAAAGCGATTGGAAGTGATCATGGTGATGTTACCAGGGGCGATGGCCACCTCTAGCTGACATTGCGCAAAATGTGCCTCCTGATAGTGGGCTACAGACAGGGCGGGGTTTGAATTGGTCCTGATGCCTCGATTTAACATAATAGAAGACCGTGGACAGGCAACGTAATGGAATGGACTCCGCGGCTACTCCTGGCCTCACTGGTCGTTTCCTGCTTCCCTGTTGCAGCGTTCATATGAACCACAGCTGGGGGCTACCGGCGTTGTGAATAAACCGAAGGCAGCTTTTTTACGCCGCAGCGGGACGCTTTTCCGTGTGACGCGCGGGTGCATGTTGCTAGCGCTAAAGGGCGGGATTCCTATTCTGGCACCCTCTGGGTGTTACCATAACTTCGGGAGCACCCAGGAAGAGCCTCTCGGATGAATTAAGCTTCTCGAGTCCATCGGTGCTAACCATATACATAGCAAAAGTGGTACCTTTTCTGCTGTTGGGCACCCAAGGCGGTCCTGCGGTTCGGGCCCAAGAGGAATGCCGTTATTCAAGGGAGGCCCGTTTTATGCTACTTTTTGCGACAATTACCCTGGCTGTGCTATACACGATGAAATGTAGGCCTTCCGAGGAACAGTTGGTCATGCTTGACGCGAATCCTTGACTTTGAATCATTATACTAAGCTTCGATCGAATGACCTACTGAAAGTTAAATAGTTGAACCAGTTCAATCGACACCATGGCAGGCTAATGTTCCAAGGGCAGATTAATATGATACTATGGTTTTTGTGATGTTCTCGATGGCTCCGTGAAGGTATGTGACTGACATGATGGAAAAGTGCCACACCTGGGGCTGGCTGATGACGGCTAATAAGCCGAAAATGGCCATGCCAGTCTTTGTCGGTAATTTCCTTCTGCCTATCATGGAAGCAACTGTGTGGCTGATTGTGGGGTTCGAGATTGAACCCCAACACACAACGGGACGAGTGTGTTCCGTAACGCGATCGGTAAGCGTCCTACTACTACTACTACTATTACTACTACTACTACTACTACAATAAATGGCTTCCTAATTTATATTAATTTCCAGCCGATTTTCGTTTCCTATAGAGATCGAAATATATTTTATAGCAAAAATACCCAAAAAACCCTATATCGTACTCATTTTATACATAATCGTATCTTATTTAAAGGCCCTACGTAAACACGAGGCGTCTTTAGGTTTAAAATAGGGTATATTTCTAAGATTTTCAACAGTGGGAAATCATTCAACTACCATCTTGTCGGTCCGTTTATTACTGCTGGTTATGAGGTATACAACCTGGTGTATAACCACGGGCAAATTTCTGAGTCCTATACGGTATCTTCTTAATGACATGGGAGAATGTATTGTTTTCCTTGCATAGCGAGCATACAACCCTATCAACCCTAGGTACCAAGGTGGCGGTGAATCGAGCTCGAACGTTTTGAACACCTAACGTGATATTTCCCCAAATGACTTTAAGAAAGTATGCGTTTCGAGCACGCTTTCTCTAATATATATTTGAATTCACCCGTGCGTAGAAAATCGGCGGAAAATAGCATACTAAGTCATTTTTGCACTGAATGCAGTTTCTGCAGGTGGCCTATGCGACGCTTCTACAAAAGTGAGCATCGTGGTGTGAAGGAAATAATGTGGGGTTAGGCTGCAGGGTGAAAACTATTACAATCCAACTAATTTAATACATCTTAATTATATACGCATTTCAGAATTTCGGTTAAAATTTCATATGAACGGTCACCGACTGGCTTGCTGGGGCTCTCAGTCGTAACCCTGCGATGACATTTTTGCTGGTCGCTAAGTCAAAGGCCCTTAGGAAGTTGATGTTAACGTTCTGAACTGTGCAAGCCTCGACTTGAACAAACGACTAGGGATTTCGAATAGAGTAATTCATATGATGAACAGAAGTTGATTTAGATTAATAATTCCAACATAGACAAGGGAGACTGGGTGGGCCATTTCTGACATATTAGCCGTCATCAGCAAGTCATAGCCAACTCCAGGTGCTGAGGCACACGAGACTCAAACCCACAAATTTTTGATTAGAAGTTCATTACTGTAACCATTGAGCCACGGGCTCATTGTACTGTCGGTTTAGGTCGGGAATACTGACTGCATTCACTGATGAACGCTCACCGATAATTAACGGAACTCACTCGTCAAAATCTGACTTGGGGCTCATTCTCGATCCTCGCCAGCAGTTGCACAGTGGCTAGTTGTAGTAGTGGGCATTCTAACAATTCCGAAAAAGACAAGGGAGACTGAAATTGCCATTTCTGGCTTATTAGCTGTTATCAGCCGGTCATACCCAACCCAAAGCTCAAACCCACGATCTTTTGATCAGAAGTCCAAAGGGTGCCTCGGATGGGGCACCACCTGGGGTTATGTATGACTGGTTACTTACGGCTAATGAGCCACAAATGATCATTCCTGTCTCGCTTGTCTTTGTCCGGAATGTCATTCTGCCTATAATAGTAGCAGCTGTGGCTGTTGGTGGAGTTCGAGATGGAGCCCCAAGGCACAACGGGACGAGTTTCGTGAAATATTGGATAGCGCACATCATCGAATGCAGAAATTGATGTTTACTGTCAGTTAATTCGACGGTGTGACAAGAGTAACTGTTCCACATCAAAACAAGAGGCCAATGTCCAGAGCCTGTTTAGGTCCAAAAGGAGTGCCTGCAATTGAAAGGTTATTTCCAAACTCTCCAGACCCCCTCGAAAGCCTCTTTCAAGAAAAAGGGGAGGCCTTTTCAGGGCTTCGACGACCTATGGATTTTCGCACACTGCTCTTATGTAACCAGGGACACCCTCCAGCCTTCGATGAACCGCATTCTTGTTGCTACTGGACACATCGACAGAGTACTTTCTGTCTGTGCACTTGGTGACGGGTGCCGTTTTATTCAAAATTAAAACACTCGTTTTGCACCATCCACAGTTGCAGATTTAAAATTTTCCTTGATGCGGCTGATGTACAGGACCGTTAGTGTGGTTCTCAAATAAGTATTTGGCACCTCGTGATGTCTGTAAGCGTTATTTTTAACTTTTGTAATGTTTGGTCTAGAGGCGGAAAGCACTATGATGATGCCCAGGACGGACGATTCCTCAAGGCAAAGGGCCGAATTCTCCTTTCTCGTTTTTCTCGGCCGGCGCACAAATCCTGCTCTTCTTTCAGTGCTGAATCATCAAACTGAAAAAAACGGAACAGCATTCATGGTGAAGTGCCAAAACCTTATCGCCATCTGCGGTTGAGACTACGCAATTGATGCAAACCTCATATTTAGCGTATTTGCAGCGTTCGTAATTTTGCCTGGTCGTAAATATCACAAGCACCCCAATCAGGCCAAGCTCCCAGTGATAGAACATACAGAGAATTGTACGCCGTGACAGAGAGCTGGAAACAAGCGTGGTGACATGTGCATGAAGCAGATTTATAGTGGACTGTACTTGCACTGCATCTACCACACTCTCCCCTCATTCACCTGGGCCTAGTACCATGATTAAGTCATTAAGACCGGAGGCGGTAGAGGGCGCAGGTGGCTCGCGCGGCCTGAGCCACCCCGTCATATCTGCCTGCGTATCCCACCGAGGGGCTGCCGCAAAAACCACATTAAGTAGGAGCCGTTGCAGTCTGACTCACAGTCCGCCACTGCAGGCGAACACGCTGGGCTGACCACGCAGTTCAAGTTGTCCCATCAGTTGGCAACCGTCTAAGCCACGGTTTTCAGCGCGTCATGAACGCAGACAATACCATGCCCTGCTCATAGCACTAGTAGTCATCATTCAGTGTGGCCGGTAGGGCATTTCTCGCGGCCAGTTGTTAACTCTTGCATGCTGAGATGCGTGCTCTGTCTGTCTATCGCTCACCTCAACGGACGCCAACCACATTCTCACCGATCGTCGCACTAGTCATCGGCCTACCTCCTCTCGCTGAAGCGGCAACTCACGGTTAGGCTCGGTCAATGCTTCTCTAACCAAAACTGGACACTTAACGGCCTCTCTGAATCACGTGAATTTCTTTATAAAATCTAAGCTATTCTCTGTCCAATGGCCTCGGCAGGGCTTTTGCTGAACCAACTACTGGTGCGGAACGAAATCAATCCATAGTGTAGCACGAGAGGACATTTTTTCACATTGTTTGTTGGAATAAATGGTCTAAATCACATTAAAGCCACAAGGAAAGGCAAATTTGACTTTATTTACAAATATCACAAAAAACCACGGCTGAAAGCAGTCAAAATAACCTGATGGCAAATAAACATTTCGTAGTAAAGCATAATATAGATTCCCTCAAACATCCTTTTAAAAAAAGTCCACAATACCCCCTGAGTTTTGAAGTCACTGTCATGCTGTGGACCTCCAATGTGATTTAAACCACAAACCTTTCGGCTGTCACAGTAATGGAGATGTACCTTTTGGTTGTGTGGCGTCTTCTAGCTGATGCAGCTTTGATCCCGTTGTCTCGTAAGATGCTTCTGCGGGTGTGGTGACGTGTTGTAGCGCATCCGGTGAACTAAAAAGCTGCCCTCTCTAGAATTGGAAAACCGAATATGGGGACAATGTTGAAGTTATACTTTTGCACGCAACTATGGCACCCCACTATGCCAACGCAGCGCGTTTGAACTTCCTGCTGCGAGGAAGTCCACTGAAAACAATAAATTCCAGCGCAATTTTAGCATGCCCTATATCTAAATTTCCTACCTTTTGCAAATGCCGAAAATACATTATCAATCGATATGAGTGGATAGCAGTAGCGAGTAAGACACCGAAACACGTTGATGATTTCTTTTGAGAGGCGGCGAGAAGATAGCAGGTGACATCGATGTGGGCAACGGTCGCAATGCCATCCTATTCATTCAAGCCACGTTGTAGCTATGGCCAATGTCGAAGTACGGTGGATGACGAGAGATACTTTCCGAATAACGAGTCAGGCCAGTCTTTACTGTACGCACGTTCTTTTCGCCGGCGAAAAGTGCTCAGCAGCGATTGTCCTCGAGCTCTCGTCAAGCTGACACGCGCGGATCAAACAGCGATTTTACAGGGAGTGTGAGATGGACAGAAAAGCGACGGGAAAAACCAGCCATGATGGTGATCGCGAAGTCGATTGCCGAAATCATAAGTTAGGCCAGATCGATGTGAGCGCAAACTCAAGACTACAGTAGGTGACCGAACTCATGCAATGCATGATCAAAATTTGAGTGAGAAATTAAGCACACATTTGTCTTGTCATTTTGGTCTGTTGAGTGCATTTGAGGTTCAGAAAGCCTTTTACAAAAGAACACGATATGTTTAATCTTTATATATTAAAGGAAATAAGGCAGGATTTGGATGAAATTCGAGGTTACCGGATATTCCAGAAATTTCCCATGCTACTTAATATCACAGAGCGAAGTCTATTGATTTTGTGTATTGTGCTATAAAGCGACATTGGTATAAATAAGAAAGATTTGAAATGAATCCATTCTGCAATCGGAAAATACGATCCGAGGTCAATGAAAAGCAAACAGAAGTCATAAAACCAATAAGACTTCCACATTTGCACCTTGATTTAACCTTGGAAAAAGGTAAACTCCGCAGGTATTCGTCCGCAAAGTAGCTAACTAACATGCTTTTAAAACAAGTAACGTATTATAAAACGTTTTCAATTGATCTTGGGCATGTTAATTGTCGACTTCTGTTGTGGACGCTCATTCTTTTCGGTAATGGGTTTTCATGTTTGGGTGAATCTACAAATATGACGCAAACGGTCATCTACATTAGAATGCATATCCAAAAGCTCACTACTAAGGTAAATCCTTTAAAGAACCATCTCATTTGAAGGTTTTGATAAACAATAGAACATGATCCAACTTTATAGACAATCGATTGAAAACATTGAAAATCGTGGAATATTCGCCGATATTTCAAGGATGATCAGAAACTAATTATAACCCAATACCGGAAATATCAATAAAGAAATTTATATAAAAAAGAAGAGCTCACTTACAATCCACAAAATTATGATTCTTACACCGCCTGACAATTCTATTTAGATTCATTCGTTGCATTTATAATTTTTCACATTTCAGAACCTGCCGCTTTTATTAAAAGTTAGTATGTATCAACAAAATAATATTACTCTACAAATTAACTTTAAGTTTAGAATTCACTTATGGTTGTTCATTAATCTTCCAAAGCTTTGGTAAACTCGTTGATGCTGGTGATTATCAATGTTTCGTAAACTTCCGTATTTTGGCAACGTGAACGAATATACCAATCAATTAACCCAACTCGTTAATGCAAGACATTCGGTTCTGCAGTTTCGTAGCCCGATGTTAGCACAGCAACTGACGGACAATTGCATAAAATTCCGTTCCTTTTAAAATATGCACTTTTCAAACTTTTTTTCGCTCTAGGGAGTTTCGCCGAGGAGTAAGAGCAACCGACTAACTACGGACAGGTAGTGGAACGAGGCAGAACACGGTCAATGAGCTCCGATTATACAGCCTTTTTGGGCGTCCACAAAACCCACCATCGCTGTCGGCAACAGACGGCCTACTATTGGCTGCAGTGCTCCTAGCCGTTTAACACGAGCCTTTGTGACGGCCAGGTGGCCTAGATGAGATATCAAGAAAACTTATCGTTGTGATGGTGGCCCACAGTCGGTTCACAACAACCTCTCCGTGCGATAGGTTTACAACCCGCCATCCGTGCAATGCTACTCAGCCATTAACTGCGTCCACTGAGGTTCTGACCATTTCGAGCTGGCAACGAGCGTCAACTGACTGACTCCGACTACGCTGAAGATATCATCTTGCTGTTCTACCAAAGGTGTGTCGTTAAGTCGGTCGGGTTATCGATAAACACCTGGAAGACCAAAGTGCTCTAGAGATGTATCCCTGACATGCAGAACGGACCCCATGCTCAACAGACGCCAGCTTAAAGCGAAGCCTCAAATATGTCTAGACCAAGATGCGGTCAAACGGACCAAATGAGGACAACCTCGACAGTCATATCGATACTGACCGCGGGAGTTTCGCGATTTTTAAAAGGTGTCCATACATTCATTGCGATATCTCAATGTCCACAAACGTCCAGGGGCACCATCCATCCGTCCGGCGAGTTTTGTTGTGCGGAAGAAAATCGAAAATGATGGTTTAGGACAACCAAAGTCTTAGAAAAAAATCATGCGAGCGGACTATACAGACTTCGTATCAAATGGTTCAGTCAGCGCTCGCTATCACACAATTTTCCAAATACCTGAGGTTGAGATCACAAAGCTACCCGAAGAGTGGACGGATAAAGTGGAAGACCAACTTACGACAGGTTTGAGCGAGGCAGCAGCGATGGCGGACGCAAGAGCTCCAACAAGAACCCAACCACAGTGACAGAAGAAATAACAGCAGAGGACCAGATAACTGTACAATATTCAAACCATTCGTTCATAAGAGTGCAAAAACGGGGAAGAGAAGTGAGCCTACAGGCGAAGAGCAGGGGGATCAGCAGTAGTTGCAAGTTTCAAATATCCTAGACAGGAGCCTGGACTTAAACAAAAAGCAGACTCACAAAGGCGGTGGCAGAGGTGCAAAAGTGTTCTCCTACAAACACACACACATAGGGAAAGGCAGGAGTAAATTTACACAAGGCACACCAATGCGAGAACGGAGAGCAGCAAGGCAGGAGAACGATAGGATAATAACACGCAGAGAAAAGAAACCTATGGGTGTTGTGTGTTCCGCAGGTAGAAGTCAACGTAGTCATCGACTAACTTCTTCATCTTTGCCTCAGGCACTCTATTGGCGGGCTTTGCAGTGATCTAAAAAGGGAGAACATAAAGCCTCAACAGACGAGAGGAGGTGTCTCTAAAGGGCTCCTGGCTATCGATTTTGTCGATCGGATCTGGGATCAACGGCCGAGGGCGGCGATAGAGGTCTCGAAGACCACGGCTACGCGTTATCGTACTGCACTTCTAATCAAAATCCTCATTGGATAAAGCCCCGTAGCCCACTACAAAAGCTAAACTAAATCATTCAATGTGTGGTGAATATTAGAGTGAGTAGTTTAGTGTATATTTGGTCTTGCTAGTTTAGTTTGTTGAGTAGATTTAAGGTTCAGAAGACCATTTATTAAAGAGTAATACATGTTCTAACTTACACATAGACGGAGAACAAGCAGAAAGATTCACGAAACCGATAAAACTTCCAAATTTTTCACCTGGACTTAACCTTGAAAAAAGGTAAAGTTCACAGGTATTAGTCGGTAAAGTAGCAAACTAACACGCTTTTTAAACGAGTAACTTATTGTAAAACGTTTTCAATTGATCTTGGGCCTATTAATTGTCGACTTTTGTTATGGACGCTCATTATTTTCGGTAATGGGTTTTCATGTTTGGGTGAATCTACAAACATGATGCAAACGGTCATCTACATTAGAATGCATATCCAAAAGCTCACTACTTAGGTAAATCCTTTAAAGAACCATCTTATTTGAAGGTTTTGATAAACAATAGAACAGGATCCAACTTTATAGACAATCGATTGAAAACATGGAAAATCATGGAATATTCGCCGGCAGTTCAAGGATGATCTGAAACTAATTATAATCCAATACCGGAAATATCAATAAAGAAATTTATATAAAAAAGAAGAGCTCACTTACAATCCACAAAATGGTATGCTTACACTATCACCTGACAATTTTATTTAAGTTCATTCGTTGCCCTTATAGTAATTTTTCACGTTTCAGAACCTGCCGCTTTTATTAAAATTTAGTATTTCTCAAGAAAATAATATTAATTTTCATTTTTTAAGTTTTAACTTCACTTATGGTTGTTCATTAACATTCCAAAGCTTTGGTAAACGATTTGATGCTGGCATGCTAGTGATTATTAATCATTCGTGAATTTCGGCAATTTTACCGTATGAAAAGTACACACCCCCAAATCCTTGAATGTGAAGCAAGCGCTAAAATAGTAAGTCAAAGATTTAATGAGCAAACCTAGGTGATCGTCAGTTCGACCGTCGTAATCCGACGATGTCCAACAAACCTAGGAAATGAAGTGAATAAAAAAGTATATCTAATCGACAACTCGTGAAATATTGTGCTGTCAGATGGGAAATTCTAGGAAGCCACGACTTCCCACAGGAGGACTATCGGAAAGGCACGAATTAACTTGAGATTATGATCCATGTTTGCCCAGTTGGAGACATCGCTTACAGCAGATGACTCGACTCACGAGGCAGTATACGAATTCTGAAGTGAACTGCATACTATTCACGTTGTCTGATAGAAGAAAAAGGGTGTCGTCCGGTTTACAAATCGCAATTTGGCCGGCAACGTGATATGCTCCGGACGATCGGGCTCATGAAACGACCAAGTTGAACCAGGATTGTTTTAACTCTACTAGCTCTCTCACGGTTTCGCCACTGAATAGCTCAATCGCCTCCATTGCCGCTTACACATTCCGGTGACTAATGGGACGAGCGGTCTACCACACATGAAACTCTGCGCGACTCACATGCAGGAAATTGATGGTTGTTCACCTTCATTTACACGGTTTTCCTGAATTACATTCAGCTTTGAAGATTGATATACGGGCTTAAAAGGGTAGAATCAAGAACTGGTTGGTAGACGTTCAGGGACAAATTACGGGAACCCCTCAGCCCGTTTAGCCTTGGGGCTCGCTTTCGAGCCCCGCCAACAGCCGTACAGCGACTAGTATGATAGGCAGAAGAACACCGCCGACAAAGACCAGAAAGACTGGAATGGCCACTTCTGGCTTATTAGCCGTAATCAACCAGCCATACCCGAGGCTCGAACCCGCGACCCGTTGATCAGAATTATAAAGCTCTAACCATTGATCCGCGGGCTCTTTGTCTTGCTGGTCTAGATCAGGAATATTGCTATTGATGAATGGACGATTCACCAATCGATTACGAGACTTACTCGTCCCGTTCTGCCCTGGGGCTCAATCTCGAGCTCCACCAGCAGCCGTGCCACGGCTAGTATGATAGACAGAGCGTTGGATTTCTAATCAACAGGTCGCGGGTTCGAGACTCGGGCGTTGCACCACCTGGGGTTGGGTATAGCTGGCTGATGACGGCTAATAATCCAGAAATGGTCATATCAGTCTCACCGGTCTTTGGCGGCAATGTTCTTCTGCCTAGAGTAAAAAATGAATCCAAAAATAACACACTACAACGATGTCTGTATTCATGACCAGTCACAGCGAGTGAAAGCTGCCGAGACTCTAGGGACAAAAAGACTACTCATAGGTTTGTCAAAGACCTGACAAGTGCGTTGAGATGTAAGGAGACGTGTGATAGCCTTGTCATGGGTCAAATGACCCAAGAATATGTGGAACAGCAGCATCAATGTCGTTTGGTGGGACAGACAAACGATAACTTAAAGCGAGCAGCGTAGAAATGCACCAAAATACCGAAGCAACAACCACCAGGGAACTCGAATCCTTCCATCCGCAAACATCACCATGAGGAAACTAATTACACTAGGAGATTGTTCGTTCAAGAAAAAAAAGAATTTGGGGTTGGTTCCCGGCTAGCAGTCCGAGCTATGGGTACACGGCAGACTGAAGCAGTAGTAAGCTAACCTTGGAAAGAGCGCGCTGGCAAATCTTGGCGGCCGTCTCCTGGTTGACTGCATTCACGTGGCACTCGGCGATGTAGTCCCGCAGGAGAGTGCGTACCCGCTGGATCGCCTCTGCCGACCACGTGACGTCGCCATTGACATGAGGAAGTGCTGGAGTGGAGCTCAGTTGTTGCTGCTGCAATGGCTTCGTCTCCCTGCGGACATCCGCACGAAGGTCAGACGAGACGCCAGAGCCAGTGGTTGGTTGTTGCTTCGACGACTGTTGGGCTGAGGGCTTTACCGGAGATACAGAATTGTCCGCATTGACATGCATGTTTCGGGTGCTGAAACGGAAGAGGGACGACTGACTGGCCTCCAGTCGGCTCAACAGTCCAGTCGAGGGACTTTGGAAGTTTTGTCGAGGAGGCCGCGGTCGAGGACCTGCAGGAGAGCATGATATATGTACAGGTTTTATTTAGTGACTCAAAATATGCTACCATACTAGTAATTCCCACTGCCGAATTGGCTAAATAATGCTAGTCAGATCGGAGCATAGCGCACAAATTCCTCCTGATTGTCGGAGGTAGCATAGGCGGTTCCGTCCATCGATGATAATAGGTCAGCGCGCGTCATCCCCCTGTGAATAAAAATTACCAATCGCAGCCGATATGACGTGAACGAGTAGTGTAGTGGCCAGAAATGGCAATTACTGCGATAAGACCGCAAAAAGTCGCAAGGACAACACCGATCACCGCCGCCACACCCAACAGCAGTGGCAGTATAACTTTCTTCCCATAGCTTATCATATCGAGAAAGTCAACTGGGCTTTAGAGTTACGCAACACGGCCGGACGAACTAGTGGACTTACAAAGGTTTGAAGTATCCAGTCGCCGAGGCCACTCAATAAAAATCCATAAATGCGGATGCTGGACTGTGCAAATAACTGGCTAGCCAGACAGAGAGCTTCGGTAGGCGAGAGACGATTAAAGTATACGTTCGTAGGAATGGGCCGCCGTTCCGGTCCTAGAAGTGTCGGCAGGTTTTTTCGATGGCATACAAGTGGGTAAACGGTCATATAGGAATGTGAAACTAATTGTGTGAATTGGAATCACCAAGGAAAACGTGGACGGACAGACCAGGGGGATAAAACGATCCCTTCTACGGTAGCAAAGGCAAACATGATGTATTCAGCGGAAAGGTCATGTGTGGCGATAGCTCCAGGACGTATCACTCGTAATCTAAAGGGTATGGTTAACACCAAGTCCCAGCAAACTCCAAAACGTCAGACCGGAAAAAAATTCAGAGAAAGCTCAGTCCAGGTAGACGAAACGCCTAACGACCGGCAAAACCTGCGGCTAACACGGTAAGTAACTGTGGTAAGAATGGTTCTGTTCACGGGGCTGAAGTTCTAGTCAGCCTTCTCCCGTAGACCGGTACGGCTCCACGTCACTTATTTTAGATTTGAGGGGAACGAGCGCTTTTTCAGTAAGAGGATGACCCAGAAGGATCATGCATGGCGCAAGAGTCGGCGGACAACAAAATTGCCCACATAAAGTACTCTTTTGGCTTCCGCTGCTCAGGAGAGACGAATTACTGACTTCGAGCTGCATAAAAACACCACCAACAGTTAGAGATAGATCAGACATCATTTCGTGCCCCCATTAGGAATACTTCCACAAGACCCATCCGTGTGGTAAACCGTGTCTTGTGCTAAAAAGCATTGTTGCGCCCCTGCAACGGGCCACACGGTAGCTGCGCTGGAGGCTAGACGGGGACACAGCAGGCGTTATTGGGGATGCGCGCCCATACCAAATTGGTACGTCTAGGCACAGGATCCCACTGCGCCAGTCACCTGCGACAGATTCCGCCTCCGGCATTCTCAACTCTCCAAGGGCACCGGATTCAGGTGAGTAAGGGAAGAGAGTGTGGTAAGGGCTGCGAAAGCATACTATTAACACACACTAAGTCACGCGCAAGGTACCGTCCCTGCGTCCATTCTCCAGATAGTAAGACGGTAGAGATAGTCGGAATCGACGTCAGCTGATGCATTCTTGAGGGCATTATTGAAAGTGGGATTTGGAGGGAAGAGAGAGAGAGAGAACGTACGTCTGAAGGGCTTCGGAGTTTTGAAGAGGCTCTTCATCCGGTTCTGATAGCAATCTTAGGAATGGAAAGCAAGTAAGCATTTTTTATAAGTGAGAATAAATCGGGAGAGATGAGGATAAAATGGTATCAGCGTTTTTGTCATTAAATTATGACATGCACTGTGTAAGAAACGGTAAAGTGATGACGAGAAACACTAGTGAAAAGTTTGCATTACGCCTAGAATAGCCAGATCTACCAACCAGTCTTTCTCTCTCTTTGTCTTTGTTGGCACGCCACTTTCGATTACCAACGCTCCTACTCCAATCCACCACCCCAACAACTTAAGAATAAATAATGGAACTTTTCGGTTCCAGGTAACTGGTGACATGATTTTCAGTTGATCAAGGCGATGCTGTTGCGACATTACGTGACAGGGATAACAGCGGGGTCGGTTAAACCAAGGAAGGTGACAACTAGCTGGAAGCCAGTGTAATTGGCATAGGCCCCTACAAAATTTGCCTTAATGGTGGCTTTGCGTACGCAAAACCGATAAGGCAGGCGTGATGGACGAAAATGAAACCGTTCATCATAACTGACCCGTCTGTACCATACAACAAAGTAGCCGCATCTAGAGTACTGTTTTTCCGTCATAATCGGTAAGCGAGAGACCACCGCGCAAAGATAAGCTCGTTAGCACGCTGACGACGAAATAATTAGACTATAGGGCCTGCTTTCACCACGGCTACCTAGGTCTCTGGCTGACGCGGTAAGCAGGATATGAGAGGGATAAAATGAAGGACGACAACGTCTTAATTTTGGCGCAATGGTCGATTCAGCTAACTGCGGCGTAGACTGGTTGCTCTCCAGACTGACTATACACATTAATCGATGGAGGGGATACGCATGCCAGGAATGTCCTCTGTCATCTTCAACAGACGGCTTTATAATCATCTCCCTTGAGATGCGACCGAAGAGAAGAAATTGGGAGGAAGCAAATGTACCGCTGACCAAACAACTCCACTAGGGAGGGCTAGGGCTATGATTGTGGTATAGGGTCAGGCAATAATATTTTATGGTTAGGATTTGGGCTTACAGTTAGGGTTCGTGGTTTGAACTTAGGGTTAGAGACATAGGTCTAGCGTTAGGGCTGGGGTTTGGCCATAGTTTGGCGGCTAGAGCCAGGATAAGCGGTCTCAATTTCGGTAACGGTGGGGTAAGTACAGCACCAAGAAAACCATAAAGCTCAGGCTTGTTTACTACAAGTGGTGGTAATAGGAGTTTTATGGGGGTGCATATTGTTCTTGGGGTGTAGGGGTACTAGTTAGGGGCAGCACCACACAGCTTGCATTTTTTTCGCTCCATTTGTCTCGTACAGGTGGTGAATGCTCCTGTGGCCGCCTCTAACTGGTACCCAACTCTCACCTGTGGCTCCTCGAAGTTGGGTTCTTCCCAGCAGCCACACCCCGGGCAACCGTCACGACCGGCGGGCTAAACCAGGTGAGGGTCTCCGGTGTTGTGTGTGCCTCCACACTCGGTATGTTTGACTCCCGAACTTCCCACCTCCCCCCTCTCAAAAAGTCTTACGGTGGGGGCGACAGCAACCCCGTAGGCGGCCCAGACTAACTCGGGTCGTTCTCCCACTAAAACAAAGCCGTGACCCATAGTGGAGTTCGGCAGCCGTCTAGGATGTCCGAGCAGCCCTATTTAGGGATAACACTGATTGCCTCCTCGCGGAGGAAGGGGCTAGAAAATGTGCCCTAAAAAATGCTGGGTCTCACGTCTTCTGCAGCCGGCCGCGGCTTGCAGATCGCAAACTACGCCGTCGTAAAACTCAAATAAACAACAATACCCCCCGTCCCCATTCCCCTCGCCATACTCTCCAGGCTGCTCGGGTGAGTCCACTCACACTAGCAGCCTGGAATGTTCACTCCCTTTTAGACAATCCTAGGAGCAACCGGCCGGAACGGAGGACGGCGCTAGTCGCTCGGGAACTGGCGCGCTACAAGGTGGACATTGCTGCTCTCAGCGAGACCCGATTCTCTGAGCAGGGTCAGCTGAAGGAGGTGGGGGCCGGCTACACTTTCTTCTGGAGCGGCCGGCCAAAGGCAGAGCGACGCGACGCTGGTGTTGCCTTCGCCATCCGTAACGACATCGTGGGACGTCTGCCTTGTCTGCCGCAGGGTATCAATGATCGCCTGATGAGCCTCTGCCTGCCTCTTCGGGGAGACCAGTTCGCCACCATCATCAGCGCCTACGCTCTCTCAATGACGAGCTCTGATGCGGCGAAGGACAAATTCTACGAGGACCTGCACGCCTTGCTGGCGACTGTGCCGAAAGAGGACAAGTTAATTGTCCTTGGTGACTTCAATGCCCACGTCGGGACCGATGGTTGGCCAGATCACCACCTCATAATCCCTAAGATGAGGCTCCGACTGCAACCCCGACGAAGGCCCCAAGGTAAGAGGCCGCCGTGTAAGTTAAATACTCTTTTATTAAATTTGCCTGCTCACTGTTTTGATTTCAGCAACCAAATAACCGAGAAACTGGAGGACCTGCATGCTCCAGATGATAACGCTACCGTGGAGACACGATGGTGTCAACTGCGAAATGTCATCCAGTCCACTGCCCTCGATGTACTCGGACGCGCACACAGTCGAAAACAGGACTGGTTTGACGACAATGACGCCGAAATCAGCAATTTACTCGCGGAGAAGAATAGACTACACAAAGCCTACATGGACCTTCGGACTGACGCCACCAAAGCAGCCTTTTTCAGATGCCGGCGCCTTGTACAACCACGGCTGCGGGAGATGCAGGATGCCTGGATGATCCGAAAGGCTGAGGAAATCCAGGAGTATGCGGACCGCAATGAAATGAAAAACTTTTTCAAAGCCATCAAGGCCATCTACGTCCCGTGTATCAAGGGGTCCGCACCACTGCTCAGCTCTGACGGCACAACACTGCTGACAGAGAAATCGCAAATTCTGAAGCGCTGGGCCGAGCACTTCAGAAGTGTACTTAATTGCTCATCAGCCATCTCCGATGCTGCCATTGACCGGTTCCCTAAAGTGTACACGAACAATGACCTGGATCTGCCGCCTTCCCTACCAGAAACCATCCGGGCAGTGCAGCAGATTTCCAGCGGTAAAGCACCGGGATCCGACGCAATCCCACCGGAAGTCTACAAGCACGGTGGGCCCCGGCTGATGGCAGAACTCACAACACTCTTCCAGGAGATGTGGCGCCAAGGACAAGTTCCTCAGGATTTCAAAGATGCGACCATCGTCCATCTCTACAAACGGAAGGGGAACCAGCAACTCTGTGATAATCACAGAGGCATCTCGTTGCTCAACATCGCCGGGAAGATCTTCGCACGTATCCTTCTAAATCGTCTTAACGGTCACCTAGAGCAGGGCCTGCTCCCAGAAAGCAAATGTGGCTTCCGCCGACACCGCGGAACAACCGATATGATCTTTGCCGCCCGCCAGCTACAAGAGAAGTGTCAGGAGATGCGAACTCACCTATACACTATCTTCGTGGATCTAACGAAAGCCTTGACACGGTGAATCGTGACGGACTGTGGAAAGTCATGCAGAAATTTGGTTGTCCTGAGCGGTTCACGCACATGGTGCGTCAGCTTCATGACGGAATGACGGCGCGCGTCACTGACAACGGGACGGTATCCGAAGCATTCGCAGTGACCAACGGAGTGAAGCAGGGCTGCGTACTGGCCCCCACCCTCTTCAGTCTCATGTTCTCGGCTATGCTGATGGACACCTACCGTGATGAGCAGCCTGGTATCCGCATCGCCTACAGAACTGACGGGCACCTTCTCAACAGTCGGCGTATGCAGGCTCCAACGCGCGTGTCTACGACTACAGTCCGTGACTTGCTCTTCGCGGACGACTGCGCCCTTAACACCGTGACGGAGGAGGACATGCAAAGGAGCATGGACCTCTTCGCCGAAGGCTGCGCCGATTTCGGATTAACAATCAGTACAGCCAAAACGGTTGTCATGCACCAGCCGCCATCCAGCACGGAATACAATGCTCCTCGAATCAATGTCACCGGTGCTCAACTCAAAAACGTGGAAACCTTCGCTTATCTAGGAAGCACGATGTCACGCAACACGAGAATCGATGACGAGGTGGCCCAACGGATCTCCAAAGCCAGTCAGGCCTTCGGTCGGCTGCAGGCCTCCGTGTGGAGTCGCCACGGTATTCACCTGAACACCAAACTGAAGATGTACAAGGCCGTCGTCTTGACGACACTCCTTTACGGAGCGGAAACCTGGACCGTCTACTCGAACCAAGCCAGGAAGCTGAATCACTTTCATCTCAGCTGCCCCCGCAGAATACTGAAGCTGAGATTACAAGACAGGATCCCGGAAACGGAAGTCCTGGAGCGTACCGGAATCCTCAGCATCCATGCCATGCTGAGGCAAGTGCAACTGCGATGGAGCAGCCACCTGGTAAGAATGGACGACGAGCGACTACCCAAACGGACTTTTCACGGATATGTCGCTACGGGTTCTCACCGGCAGGGAGGTCAAAAACGACGCTAAAACGACACTTTGAAGAAAAAGCTGAAGCAACTGCAAATCAACTCGGCGACATGGAAGGAACTCGCCCAGGATAGACCGGCATGGAGAAGATCAGTGAAGACTGGTTCAGTCATCTATGAGGCCAACCGGATCGCCGCCGCCAAGGCCAAAAGAGCGGCACGAAAGTCACCAGCGCCCCGGACCAACACCGCCAATGCCCAGGCCCTGCCAACATGCCCGCGCTGTCAACGCATCTTCCGCGCGCGAATCGGCCTGGTTGGACATCTTCGGACGCAATGCACCAACAATCCGACAATTTCAATTTCTACGTCAAATTCTGCCAACCCTCCTTCTGACTCTCCCACCCTCACTCCTGGAATCAATTCCATTACACCCACCATCATAGAGACCACATCCATCTACTCATCGCCTGCTACCCCCACCACCGCCTTCGCTACCTCCACCACCATCAGCGATGGGGAATCTCTCCTAAGCTGTACTCAATGCGACCGCACATTCACCTCACGCATCGGCCTGGTTGGTCACTTGCGAATGCATCGCCTCCACGACAACCTCCGGTAAACCACCGGGGGCTAAGCTAAATCAGCGCACACTACCTACACCAATACATCGACAACACCCTCGCAATCACCATTTACCAGAGTATATCACGGTTTCCTAGAAACCGTGGCTGGGAAGTCTGCCAATCTGACGCTTCCACCAGAAAACGCCATCGGCTCAGTGTATGTGCTGTGTGTGTCGAGTGGCTGACCAGTGGACTGGGAGTCAGACGGCGATGGCTGCTCCATATCCCCTGAGTTTGTGAATCCTGGTGTGTGCGTTATGGAGGCCAAGTCGTGCTGTGGCGCGCGAAGACGGGTACGCCGATCCGTCAGCTAATGTGCTTCACTCCCACATCAGGCAACTGACCGACTCGGACAGTGTCTGATGGTGGGTTGGGGAGAGTGAGGTCGACAGCTCAGCGCATATTCCTCACTATAAACAATCTGACGCGCTTGAAACTATCACGGTGCGCTAAAAGCCGTGGCTTGGAAGGTCGCCAACTGACGGGATAACTCGGACCGCGTGGTCAGCCCAATGTGTGTTTTGTGTGGAGTGGCTGACTGGCGGACTGAGAGTCAGGCTGCAATGACTCCTTCTTAATGTGGTCTTTATGGCACCCCCACTCTGTGGGATCCGAGCCAGGTGTGGTGGCACGCCCAGGGGCGGCTCCGGCCGCGCCAGCCACCTGTGCCCTCTCCCATCTCCGGTATTCTTGACTGTGTCATGAGACCGGGCTCAGGTGGGGGAGGAGAAGAGAGTGCGGTAACGTTGAGTGCCGCGGTTGGAAGGTTGCCAACTGACAATTACACTCAGACCTCGCAGTTAGTCCAATGTGTGTTGTGTGGAGTGGCTGACTGGTGGTCTGAGAGTCAGGCTGCAATGGCTCCTTCTTAACGTGACCTCTGGCTATCTCACACATGTGAGATGTAAGCCGTTCAACCCCCTGTTGTGTGAAATGCTGGTGCTTGTGTTTGGGGGCCAGGTCGTGTACGTAGTACACGTAGACGAGGTCACCAGCAGCTGCGCCCGCTTCCGCATCAGACAACTGACCGGCTCGGACAGTGGTCTGATTGTGGGGTGGGGGAGAGAGTGAGGCCGAGAGCTCAGCGTATTTTCCTCACTATAAACAATCTGACGCGCTTGAAACTATCACGGTGCGCTAAAAGCCGTGGCTTGGAAGGTTGCCAACTGACGGAATAACTCGGACCGCGTGGTCAGCCCAATGTGTGTTTTGTGTGGAGTGGCTGACTGGCGGACTGAGAGTCAGGTTGCAATGGCTCCTTCTTAATGTGGCCTTTATGGCACTCCCACTCCGTGGGATCCGAGCCAGGTGTTGTGGCACGCCCAGGGCGGCTCCGGCCGCGCCAGCCACCTGCGCCCTCTCCCATCTCCGGTCTTCTTGACTCTGTCTTGACAACGGGCTCAGGTGGGGGAGGAGGAGAGAGTGCGGTAGCTGCAGCGCAAGGCTACTATCACTTAAAACTAATTCACGCGCAAGTCACCGTCCCTGCTCCACCCTTCCATGGAGCGTACGGTGGACATAGTCGGACTACGACGGACGAACTGTCATATTGTTCTTGCAAAATTGCATGTTGTTTTTTTTTCTTCTGCTTCTTGAATTTACGAAGGCGATCGCGCGCATTTGTTATAAAGACTCCAAGAATTTGATAGCCATAGAGTGGATAGGGGCTTGTAAACCCTAAGATGACTTCATAGCCGGTTTCACAGGCACGGACTCCGGTAAAACCTGGTACTCCGACATCGGTGTAAAAAGGACAATGTTCTGGTGTGAAACGCTCACGAATTGCACACTTCCATCGTCGAGCATAAAGTAAAACACAAGCCTTGGGGGTTCTGGCTTTCTTAATGCTGTATATAACCTACCGTTAGTTATATGTCTATCGACTTCAATGGGACAGAATGCTTCACCGCGCCGTTTATATGCTTATGGCTGCTGTCATAAAAGCCGTCCGTTTACTGTATGGTGACATGCTTAGGGACACTATTTTGCGGTGTTTCATTTGCATGAGCTTCTTCGTAGAACACTATGACATGTTCCCTGGTTGGCTAGCTCACACTTTCTTCTCGAAGGTAATGAGCCCGCGATCATGCACTCACATTTATGTGACAATTTAAGTGAGATGCTGTGCAGTATATAACTAACGCTATCGGTTATATTACTGTTTTTTTTTAAAAATTTTAATTCTCTGGAGTCCTTGGTCTACTGTCACCTTATGCGCCACACCAGTACCATATTACATGGTTCATTATTTTGGGCTGTCCCATTCAACTTACACACCAGACAATCAACATAACCATTTGGCAAGGTCATAGAAACGGTCCAGCATGCGAGAACATATAACATCTACCGCGAGCAAGCAGATATTTTGAGCGGGTATGCCACTGCTGGAAATCGGTCAGACCTGAGGTTCAGCAGTAGTCCATCAAAACCTCTCACCCTGTTTATCGTCAGGACTGTCTGCTTCAGTCCGGAATTCTCCTTCGTAGGTCATCCATCCACCCAAATCGAACATTTTAGACTAGGTCACAGGCCGAGCAAGAGCACTATTTGCTAGGTCAAGGAATAAGAGACACGATATGGAGACGGGCTTTGGGAGTGTCGTTCAGCGAATGGAATGGAGGACCCCTGAAACTCTGCACGCCTACACAAGATACAAGACGGGGAGGGGGGTAGATGATACAGTAAGGAACTCTTACCCGCAAAATTTACCCGCACCCAATATTGAAAGGGGCGGAAGGGGATCCTTGCGCTCCCCCGAGTGATAAGCGCCATGCCTGTTGGAGGATGACCGAGGAGTCGACTGCAGGGAAGAAGTCGGCGAGGACAGATGAATGGCCTGGAAAATAAAAAAATGGGCAAATATGATAAGCTGGTGTGGCAAAAAGAGTAACTAAAGGATCAGGGATAATCGCGATCACGGTGTTGAATGTTGAGCATCATAGAAGACAAGTAAGCATGTGACCCTTACTGGTATGGTAAGGATCTCATTCGATCCCATTATGTCTGCTCACCAGCTTGCTACTGGCGATAAACGAACGTTGTGTCATAGGACCCATGCCACATATAATACATCGGTATGTTGCCAAGGGTGCAACAGGTAAGACGCAGACAGTTGTTTCACAGTTGTTACCAAGCCTTAGTACGCCAAATGCTTTGTGCAGTGAGGCACACATAGAAGTCAAGTGAGCGCGAGACCTCACTGGTGTGGGTCTGCGTCTTGCCTGTTGCACCCTTGGCAACATACCGATGTAATATATGTGGCATGTGTCCTATGACACAATGTTCGTTTATCGCCAGAATCAAGCTGGCGGGCGGACAGAATAGGATCGAATGAGATCCTAACCATACCAGTAAGGTTAACGCGCTTAATTGAATTCTACATATACCTCCCTGCACAAGGCATATGGCGTACTGATGATCAATAAAAACCGTGAAAGAGCTGTCTGCGCCTTGTCTGTCACACCCTTAGCAACATACCTGCGTGTTGAGTACCAATACCGCCCTCCAACCGGGGGGGGGGGGGAACAAGAGAGCATAGCTTAACAGGTTGCCGATGAGAGAATCAAACGTGACAAGCAAGTGTGTTGAAGCCAGCTGGTCTTTGAAATGCGTGGACAGAGCATGCCCGTCAAAGATAGGCACTAGTGTCCTGGAGGGTAGAAGAACACATGCACTCCGTCAGTGGTACTCTAGCATCTTCGTGTGCCGTGCAGTTTTGAATAATAGGCAAATGAGGAATAAACAACTTCACTTACTAGGCGAAGGAGATCACCAGTTTGCTTGAAGCTTTGTGAAGGTTAATCCCCAGAAAAGTTACTCATATGGTAACTCTTCATACGTGATTTGTCACCAGGTAATCGTAAGGGAAACATTGTGCAATACTGCCACCGGCGTCACCCATCGGCATATATATATATATATATATATATATATATATATATATATATATATATATATATATATATATATATATATATATTGATAATGTGGAACCGACATTATCAACATATGCTACACGTCGCTATGCGACTGCCTGTGAGTACTCTAGTCTGAGTTCCAGGGCACAACGGAACATAAATGTTCCTTAAGCAGATCGGTGAGCCACACACTATCATATATATATATATATATATATATATATATATATATATACCAGAAACCGCATAGAGGACGCTGGGGGACCCACTGAGGAGCCAAACCCCTCGTTGCTGCATCACGCAGCAGCAGAAACATCGGCGAAACACGTGTCTGGGCTTTTAGCTAGTACCTATGTCGGAAGTACGGTATAATATATGTGCCATATATATATATATATATATATATATATATATATATATATATATATGGGTGACGATGGGTGACGCCGTTGGCAGTATGAACAGTTACATGACTGAGGTCGTTCAAAAAAAGAATGCGGACAATGTTAAAATTATCTGTCGACAGTCAGCTGTATCTAAATGACATTGGCGATAGAGGCGAACAGGTGAGTTCCAGGAAGTAGCTCAGAAGAAGAAGAAGAGGCGATCACTGGAACATGGTGTTTATTGGGCTGACGTATCGGATTCTCTCTCAAACCCATACTAGAGACAGTTGCAGATGATTGCATTAGAGATAATGAGATTGTGGCTCTCTAGTGCAATGTCAGACTGCTGCCATATGCCAGGTCCTCGTGAGCTAGCAACAATGGGGCTATTGATTCACAACTACTTATTAGTCAGACTCAGAAGCCAGCTTCGTTCACGGCTGTCCTTCACCGAAAGCCGCTACACTGGCAACCATCGGTGGACGCGCCTGGTAGTCCGCAGCCAGACACCACCCGCTGAGTCAATTACTGGTGCTAGAGTACTACCACTGACAACGGTGCAACTCTGTGTTTTACCCATACACCCCAATTTCAGAGAAAGTGGCTAGCCTACTTGTAGACCATTTACAAAACCACGTTTCTAGCTCAATGGAGACACGCTCTCAGTCGTGCACTTAACTGGTCACCATAGTTTGACAGATGAGCGATAAAAGTCTAGATGTGTGGCATACGAAGGAGACATGACCGCATGGCGGGGTCATTGCAGGCCTGGGGCTCTGGATTGAAAGAAATACGAAAACATGCAGAGGCACTCGCATGCGTCTCCAGTATATAGGCAGCATGCTGTAGGCACGAAATCAAAAGTTCACAGGAATAATCAAAGCGGCAACAGAGGTAAAGTGACGGGTAGCAGCGAGCAGACAGGTGCACCAAGAGAAGAGAGGAGGGAGAACTGACGCCTTACCGCTTTACGAACACGTTTCTGGACGCCTGACAGTTTGAGTTTTTTGTGTTTGAGGCGAGCAACGTTCTTCGCTAGCTTCTTTTTCTTCTTTTTCTTGCTCTTTTTCCTGACGGTAGTGCCGCTGCCGATGTGCAGGTGCGTCTTCACAACATCAGCACCAACGACGAGCCCGCTCTTTCTCTTTCCTCTAGAAGTGGTCTTCTTCTTCCTTCCCTTCTTTGCAACCTTCGATGAGGTGGAGGCGATGGCGTGAATGTCATCGACGATACCCGTGAGAACCGGATCATCAGCAAAGGAGGCAAACAGGTCCTGTTGGCTTGTGTTGGCGGCACGAGGGGAGACGGAAGAGGCGGAGGTCTGATGCTGCTGCTGTTGGTGGTGGTCAGCGTCCGGTTCTGCATTCTCAGTTCTTGACCCCGATTCCTTTAGTTCTGGTCGCGTAGTATGTGGGTTACTGGAGGAGACGAGAGCGTTCTCATTAGCCGAGGAAGCCTTCGAAAATAAGAAGACAAGGACACGATCATGACTGTTGAGCGGAAGGAAGGCGTGTGATGCGCGCTAGCACGGCTCGGACATCTCCGCGTTACCAACGTCCCGAAACAGATCGATAAAAAGCAATTAACGGTGAAATGTCAGTAGAGTTCATCGATTAGTTCTGGTTGCGGTAAATAATATGACCTTCAAATTATAATTCAAAGTCACTTAGACGGCTGCATTGACACGAGTAAAAATTAATCGAGTAGTGCCTCTAAAAGGAGAGGCTAGAATGGCCAGCCCTGGTTTATTTGTGTCTTCAGTCAGTCGCACTTACACCCGAAGGTAAAAATATCAGGAATTCAAGCTCCGTAATTAAGTTAAAACGCTAACTATTGAGCTACCGGCTCGTACTATGCCAATTCGCATAGAGGTGGCGATCACCAATATATAAGGATTGCAAAACGAACGGTTCGGTCTTACCCTGAGGACAAAAAGTTCGGGAATGGGATATCGTAGATAAATGCCAACTAACCAGAAATGAAAGTTTTACTCATCCTTGTCTCTGTCGCTTCGTCTTCATCCACAGCACGAGTTAAGTGTTGCTACCAGCACCGTTAGCCACTTGGAGGCGTCGAAAAGGGGGCCAACTTAACACAGTTAGTAAAAACAAGGAAGTAGTCGGTCTCCGTCGCTGACTAAGAGGATGGGTTGAGCTGCCAAGATCTGTGACAGGGGATAATCGCGCGTGGAGTGGTACAGTCCATGATACCAGGTAATTGTACCAAGTAAAAGTTGCCTCTGCCAACAAAATTCCCGCGCGTTTGCTCTGGATGTGCTGGGTCAAGGCTCCACCTGCATAGGTGCAGAGATTCAAAATCTGCCAGTTTAGTGGTTGACTCACTGGGCTCCAGCACCCGTGACTTCTCGTCGGTGATAAGAGCACACTAACTGAGGATGGAATTCCAGCCCAGCGATGAAGCTCTACCTTGGAATACCCCTCCTAGGAAGGGCAAGAGCGTTCGGCAGCTCAGAGAACAGAGATCGTACATGAATTGGCCGCAGTTATGACATTGCCTGCCCATGATTTGAAAAGACGATGGAATCCTTCGCCACTATTCTGCTATAAGTCGGACAGAGCAACAAATGCCATTTTTGAAGCCGACAGAACTGGTTTCAGGCAACTCAGGAGACAGTGAACCCTTGATCTCGTGCGCACGTCAGGTTTGAGCAGATTATTCATCCAAACTTTGAACGATTTTGTAGCGCCATTACTACTAGCAGTAGTGGAAGACTGTTTCTGGAGTTCAACTTTGCTTAGGAAAGGATTTGCACACGCACTTTGTGGCAAAAAGATGACGATAGAAAAGGGCTGAAAGGCGTCCGACGGTGGCAAATTAATTGGTGACAAAGAACGAATGCAAAACAAGCGCCCAAACGGTGACATATAAGCGAAACGGTGATATCGAGCCTGGCTGCTGATTCGGTAGATGGTCACTAGTAAGGTTGTGGTAGGCGATTCAATAGTTAGCCACTGTGTCAAATAAGAACCTGTCGGAGGATGCGCCGAGAACAAAAATTGCGTAAAAGCGCCCCAATCGACGACGAACAGGTAAACCACATATTTTTAAGTACGATGTAAATGCTACTGACGAAACCAAAGTAACACGACTATTACCCAATTATTTTACCGGACACAAAAGAATAGAAGGCATGATGACCAAGGGCGGGGGTTAAATGGTTGCATCTGGCTTATTTGCCGTCATCGGCAAGAAATAGCCATACCAGACTCCCACATCCTCGCTAGTAATTCATTTCTATTATGGTTTTTTAGAGTGGCTAAGCAAAACGAAACCTGCGGGGTTGAAAAACCTTGCAAATGTGGTTTGCAACGGTCCTAACACACGTTGAAGCATCAGTTCAGTTCAGTTTATTAAGGGAAGGAAAGGCAAACGCCTTTGATCTCCCTATTGGTTACATAATGGCTAAAAAGGCATTTATACATCAGGAAAATTAAAAAAGACTGTTTACATAATAGCGTGCGGAAAATAAGCTGCCGGCGGCTAATCGAAAATAGTAAACATACACGTGTACTTACATATGCTGACAACAGGATTCCGTGAGGAATATGCGATGAGTCTTAGATAATAAGAAATGCTATAAAACGGTACTAAAATATAGCAAGTAGAATTAATATAATAAAAATGTGTTTCAACGGGGACACGACTAAATAGATCGGGGTGGTATTATAGTGGACACAACTATGCTGGTCCAGTGTTTTCTTAAAAAGCTCAACGGAAGTAACCATAACAACATCCAGAGGTAGATAATTCCAAGCGTCGACCACCCTCTTGGAGAACTTTCGTGTAACTTGAGGGAAGGAGATCAAGATTAGACAACCGTGTTTCATAGGGTAATGAGCGCTGTCCAGTCACAAGTGTGGTTGCACGCCTTCGAGTCTTTACGAGGATATTGAGGCCGTCGCGGTCTAGGGTCTCCAATTTTGGATACCCAACTTCAGTTGCAGCCGTACAAAATTTCGAAAGACTTTGGCAAAGCAGTCTTCATTAAAGGCAGAGAAAGCCCGCTTGACAAGTTACATAACTGACAACGCAGACTTGGCTACCTTTGAACAATGCAGCGAGGTCATGATCCACATTCCCAAGTCCTTCTGTGCGTCCGCTTCTTGCAATGGTTTACTATTCAGACAATAATCCATGAGTTTCCAAGTGCTAGTTATGCCGAATCGTAGAATAGTGCATTTGTTCTCATTGAACGGCAAAAGCCAGTCCTTCGACCATTGTTGAAGTCGGTTTAGGTTTTCCTGCAAATGCTTTTCGTCAGCTGCAGTTCGGATGACCCTCCATAGCTTTATATCATCCGCAAACATGGCGACATCCCAATCCAATCCACTGACGCAGTCGTTGACGTACAAAATGAACAGAGTAGGGCCAACAACGGAGACCTGGGGAACACCACTTTCAACCGCAACCTACGCCACTTGCGGCTTACCGACATGTACGGTTTGAGAGCGGCCAAATAAGAAGCTTTGGATCAATTTCAGGAGAGTACCCCTAATGCCTGTTCGGTTGTGTTTGTGAAGGAGTCGCTGATGTAGGACACTATCTAATGCCTTCTTAAAGTCAATGGAGACTAAGGGCAGCGCAGTTCCTTTATCAACCGCTCACGCCCAATGTTCCCAACAATAGAGCAAGTTCGTTACGCAAAACCTGCCACTTCGAAATCCATGCTGCGCATCGGATAATAATTTATGCTGCTCTAAGAAGTGAATTAGCTCTCAACTTATTATTTTTTCCCTGATTTTGCAGCGGATCGAGTTGAGGCTAATTGGTCTGTAATTATTTGCGGAGACCTTGCTGCCACCTTTATATAGTGGTGTGATTCGTGCAGATTTCCAATTAGCAGGTAACGTGTCGGCTTCGAACGGGGTTTAGAAAAGCATGGACAACAGTTTGGCCAGTTCTGCAGCGAGTTCCTTTAGTAAATTTGGCGGTATATTATTGGACCCGGTGATGTAGACTCATTTAGAGCTAACAGCTCCTTATAAACATTTGCTTCGTCAAAAGATACAGCCTCTATTGTTGGACCCTCATCGAAGTCGTAGTCATCCAATCTCCCTAATTTTTGTCGGTAATATCATTCTGCGGGCCCGTTGTTTTGTCGGTTGTGATCGGGAATATGGACTATGAAAGTTTGGTTTTCACCGATCTGATTGAGGAACACTTTTGTTCCACTGTGCCTTGGAGCTCACGTTAGAGCCCTCGCGGGCAGTCGCGGGAGACCAGAATGGCCATTTCTGGCTTATTAGCCGTCGTCAGCCAGTCATACCTAATTCCAGGTGTGGATCATCCAAGATTCGAACCCGCGACCTTTGGTCATTGAGTGTAACACTCTACCATTGAGCCACGGGCCCGTTGTTTTGTCGGTTTGCGATCGGGACTATGACAGTGACTATTATGATAGTGAGGTGTTCATCGATCTGGCTAAGGAACATGGATGTTTTGTTGTGCCCTGGAGCTCACCTTAGAGCCCTCGCAGGCAGTTGCATAGCTACTTGAGATATATGTTGATAAGGTGGAACCGACAAAGACAAGGGAGACCGGAATGGCCATTTCTGGCTTATTAGCCGTCATAAGCCAGTCATACCCAACTCCAGATGGTGCCCAACCTGAGGATCGAACTCGCGACCTATTGACCAGAAGTCCGACGCTCTAAGCATTGAGCCACAGGCTCATTGTCTTGCCGGTTTTAATTGAGAATATCAAAAATGGTAGATAAGCGCTCACCGACAATTTACAGGAGTCACTCGACCCGTCTCGTTACTCTTCCTTGTCGGTATTGTCATTCTGCCTACATTACTGGCCGCAGTGCGTCTGCTGACGGGGCTGGAGAGTGAGCTCCACGACACAACGGGACGAGTGAGTCCTGTAAACGATCGGTGAGCACCTATCTACCAGTGTTATTTATTAGAAGTCGAATATGTTCCTTGGGACAAAACACGAAACTTGATTGGTAAATTTTCGACGCTGGTTCCCCAGGTCGTCGTCAGACTAGAGTAAATATGCAACACAATTACTAGAATTTCAACAGCGCCTAAAAATCGATACTCATGTCACGTTTGCGGTAATAATCGGCCGCTGTGTGTGTTAGTCTTAATTGAATAGTTGTCGTCGCTTCCATTTTTCCCTCAGATATTTGCACACCGCATCTAACTCCATGTGCCGATTGATGTATGATTCATCGGATTAAAGAAACTCTCGGCCATTCTTGGAGGTGCAGGCTTTGACGATACAAGCTTTGTTCCAGACAAAAGTGTGTACGGTATCGAGGGTGTGCATGGCTATTTGGGACAGATGGTCACGCCTCTTGACTGCAAGTTGATATTTGTCAATGCATGTGGAGGCAGATTTTCCCATTTGACCGCAATACACGGCACCACAGGCATCGCACATTATCTTCTAGACAACTTTTTTCTTATAAAGATAGCCAACTCTATCCTTAGTGTATACAAGCTGAGTGCGTGAAGTAGTCGTCGGTTTGTGCGCCACTTTTATTTGGTGTTTCCGCAAGTGTCCTTCAACGAATTCAGACACATTCGTAGCATAAGGAAGGATTCGCCATGTATTTGTTGTAGGTGCCTGATTGGAACTACCTAGTTCCTTTTCCTTTTCTTTTCTTTCCTTTTCTTTTGTTACTAAATGCATCGAGGTACAAAATCCTTAGGGTAACCATTTTGGGAAAAAATGCAAACAGGTAATTTAGCTTGACTCAGTAGCTTTCCTCGTCAGAGCAATGCGCTTTTGCTCGGTATAGCAAACTGTGAGAGATTGGGCTGTTGCTCTCATTGTGCAGAATTACTTCTGCATGTTTCTTTAGGATAAACAAGTGTGTGTAATGTTTTGTCAGCCTTTCGCTGGACGAGAAAATCCAGAAATGGGAGTTAATCGTCAACTTCTTTCTCGAGTGTGAATTTTATCCCTGGGAATGGTTGAGTTGATGGTGTTGCGGAGTGTTTCTAGTTGGTCCTTTCTAACGAAAACAAAGGCGTCATCTACATATCGTTTCCACAACCTAGGGTTAACTAAAGGAAGAGCCAGGTTCCACTTTCCGCATTGTCACTTAGGCAAGAAAGCCAGAAAGAGGTAACCCCATGGGAGCTCCTTTTAGTTGTTGATAGTATTTGCGATTGAACGAAAAATAGGTTTCAAAACAAAGGTCTACGAGTTTAAGTAAGGCAGCTGTGGGAGCATCGTCATAAGAATTTAGGACTTCCACTATGCATTGCCTTGCTAAATCTAGCAGTATGGATGTGAACAAAGAAACGACATCAAAGGAGACCATTGTCTTATCAGCGGAGATTGTGATTCCTCTTAATTTCTCTAGAAACTCTATAGAGTTCTGAATGGAAGTTTCAAATCCCTCGTAAGTGGGTGCAGTTGCCGGAATAGCCACGCAAAAATTTTGCAGTTCGGTGCACCAATTAATAATACTATCGGTCACAGTCACAGGTTTATGAACTTAAGGCAATCCATAGATCCTGGCGACAGTTGGTTTGAATTGTTCAGGGATTTTACAATCTCTCCTGACAGTTACTTCTTTCCTGTAAGACGCCTAAGAACTTTGTCAATAGATGAGATCTGTCCCTTGGTAGGGTCTGTGGAAAGGGACCTATACGTTGATCCATTTTCTAATAGTGAAAGCATCTTCTGATTGAAGTCCAATTTATCCAATATTACAGTTATGCCTACTTTATACGTGGGACGAATGATAATGTCTTAGTCAGTTTTCAGATCTTCGAATGCCTTCTTTTCGTTAGGTGCTAAGGATGAAAAATGACTCACATCTTTTAAAGCTTGAAAAGTGCTGTTTCGGATTTAAAACCGTACATCTTTAATGAGGCTTATTGTTGATATGATGGAACGGCATTGCCAAAGCGCCCGGTAAATTTGTTTTACGCTCATCAAGCACCGAAACCGTATCCTGAGACTAGAGCTATCCTGCTCTGATGCCACTCCCAAAAGTCGAGGAAAAATTCAATCACTGTGACTATCAATGCAAATGGATGATCAAGACTGGTGAGAAAGTCGTCCAACCCCTCTCATCACGCAGTCGACTAAGACTCACAAGGGATTATCGCAGGACTTCAAAGTTCAAAAGTGCTGTTGCGGTAACATATTCACCGGACGACGGAATCTCCTACCCGAACGCACAATTTCTTTTCATCTAGTTGAGTGACGAACACCTTAGAACACACGATAGAGCCTGATACAATGTTTCAATGAATCCGACAACTTTTCAACTCTGAAAACTAGTAGATGCCAGGTAAGAAACCCGATTATTTTCGACCTTAGTGCAGTGTTTAGTAAAGCCGTACTGCATGCGACTAAGCATGATCTTGAAACCCTCGATGGTATATCGAATTAAGCCTCACCAGGCGCGGCGATCGGCGATATGGACAGCTCGAGCCAGACTCATATCCAGCGACAGAGACCGAATACGGAGTGCCCAATAACCACCGCCCTACTCCGACGCACTATTTGGGCCAAGATTTTGAGTTGACATTCTTTCTGATACCTGCGGTTCACCAGCGGCATCGGAGTTAGGGTAGCAGCACTAAAATCACTGGTGCGGACAAAGAACAAGTGTCCAGACCGTCTTAGTCATCTGTCTTGGTGGGCATGAGATTTCCTCGTAATGAAGTCAAAACAAGTTCGGTGCACCATACTCGAAGTTGCAGTCAAAAACACCCAATTCCCGCACACGGTTTGGCTTTCACAACCATATAGGTGGACAAATGGCCGCTAAACGCAAATCTTCGCGGCGATGGGGGGTATTGCGGTAAGTCAGTGAAAGTCCTAACGCCAGCATGGATTCTGATGACAGAATCCTTGATCGATCTGTCCGACAGCAAGTTAATTCAGACACATTTTACATTGCCCCCTGTTTTAGGCAAACAACCACTGATCGCGAGGGGTGCCCTTCCCAGGTCAGAGACATGACTAGAAAATACGGCTACCTTCCCAGAGTTTATGAACTAACAGTGACTTGAAGACCTCCAAGTCATCTGAGACACCGCATTCCGCAGGTCACCGGTACTTGACGCTACGAGGGCGATATCATTAGCGTAATCGGCATCCCGTCACAAATCTGCAAGAGTCAAAATGCAGGAGAACTCTTCCGCAAATTTAGTCCATGGTGTATTTAACGGTATACCATCCAGCACCATCATTAGCCACAGGAACCCATGAATAACAGGGTCGAATAATGCAGCAAACTTTAAATAACAGATGTCAACGGACTGCTGTTAGCTACCAAAGAATTCAAGAATGCGTCGCGCTGTGAATATCCGGTCGTTGTATGCAACTCAGAGCATGGCTTAGTTGAGTCTCGTCCTAGTCATGCAAATCCTAAAACTGCCTGAAAGTATGAATGGAAGTGACCTTCGCGGCAATGACAATGAAGCTTAGGTAACCGTAGTTTTTGTATTCTATACCACGTTCCCTCTTGAAGGCAGGCGAAAGGATAACCAATCCGCAGTCATTAGGAGCCAGAAAATTTCTCTATACTTGCTTAATCACCTCGTTAGAGAAAGGGGGTCACTGCCTGTAAATACCGCTCGAACAGACGCTCAGTACGAGGGACCTCACCACCTTGACAAATAAGTTGACAGCTTTCATATGTTGCCGATGATTGAGGCCTGCTTCATGGACATCACAACTTTGTCTTAGCGGTATCTACGATCACTTCAATCCGAAATTGCCGTCATATTCCGATGTCGGCAGAAAAAAACATCATTTGGGCAGATAGATATCTATCCCTGAGATGATTCAGTCATTGCAATATGGTTGGGTGAGTCTGAAAATTTTCTCAGCGGACGATTACCCGTAGCCGCCTTCCCCCTCGACTAGGACTGCAAACTGAGATCGGTTTTCTGTGACAAGAGACCTGTCCATGGTGGGTTATCATAATCTTGCAAAATAAAAGAATTCTGCATGTGAAGTAAAAGCGAAATCTCTGGTGAGCACGGACTCATTCATAGGCACTGATACTTTCATCATCGGAATTCGAGCTGTTATCCTTCAAGCAGTTGCGTAATTTTAAACCGACTAGAGAAGGCAGTCAATCTGACTGGCTGTAAGATCTTCGCTGGATTATAAAAACAGTTGCGAAAGTGAAACCACGTGCCGACAACAACCAACCAGTTCTGTTCAGCTAACCTCATCAGCATTTCACTTTTGCTGGATCAAAAACCAGGTTTCAAAGTCGTCAGCTGCGTGATATTTTTGTAGGTCACATGGCCAAGTCCAGTCAAGTAGCAGATCAAGGTGAAGAAGCTTGTCAAAAATTTTTTTTGTAATTGTAAGTAGCAGGTCCCTTCACTGCATTGGTAGGTAATTTGTGTAGGCGAGCATGTAAAAACGAAGGATATGGTAGAAAAGTGTTCCCTCACTGCCAGTTGGTCACTGAATAAGCCCTAAGCACATAGCGCATGGTTAGCTTACTATGAGAGGGTGAACGCGTGTACCACAAGAGCGGCGCGAGCCACCGGAATATACCATAAAATGGAAGTTGACACGAGATCCTGACAGTCCGAGGGCCCCAGGCAAGTATCCGGACTTCAAACAGACAGATGTCGTCTTTGTAATACTGAAAACGACTGCAAGCGGTCCATCTCTAGGGATAAGGGATCGCAAGCATTCGCCAATTCCAGCATCCAACACCCACGGTCTGTTCCCGACTGGGCACTTCAGCTAACATGCTAGTTGCCCACACCAGTGTACCTGGCTTGCGGGACGCGTCGACACCTGCGGACACCATAACATGGATCGGAATCTTTATTGGTCTTCTTCAGGATTTTGAGCACAAGGGCCCCCAACAGTCGGTCGGATTGCTTACTTGAGGTTGTCTCCTCTACTGTATTGGCTCAAGAACCAAACTACAAGGCAGTGGTGGCAAGCAAAATTATTTAATCTCTATTCACGGTCGCTATTCTGAAGTGTTTTCATCAGGCATACAGTATTTAATAAGCCAGTTAGTCCGTCAGACCTCAGTCCTGCGCACCATGGTAGCACTGTCACTGGTCCCCAAATGCTGATCCTACAGAGCCGAGGGCCTGTTGGTTTGGCAAGCAACCCTCACTTAGGGCTGTTGCACTATCCGACACAGGTGAACACATCAGTTAGCCAAAAACTAGGCCAGAAGACGAACCCGTCGTCGTTCAAACAGGCGGGAACAAATAAAGCACACAGAGATAGCGACACTGCTGGAAGGTAAAAGTTGTACCTAGGCCTAGTAAAAATGCGTTTCAAAGTGCATAACATCCACCTTAGTTGACAGGACATAGCGCAGCTCTCACCTAAACTACCGCAGGCACAGAAACAGTTCAGTGCCCAGTGACAGTTCGACCATCCGGTTTGACTAGGTCCACCGTGCGCTCCAAAACAAGGTGACACAGGGACGGTAACTTCCACATGAATTAAATTATTGTGGTAGTAGAATTGCACTGCATCTACCACTCTCTCTCTTCTCAGACACTTGTGCCCGCTGTCAGGACAAAGCTAAGAAGACAGGAGGCGGGGAAGGGCACAGGTAACTAGCGAGCCGCCTCTAGGCTTGCCGTCATACCTGGTTCAGAACACACGGAGTAGTAGTGCCATAGAGGCCACATTGAGAGGGAACCATCGTAGTCTAACTCAGTTCGCCAGTCGGTCACTCCACACAAACACAGTACTGATCAGTAACAGCAAATAACACAAGGATTATCTATAAGCTAAAACGATGAATCTCAAAGAAGAGGGCGTAAAAACTGATGCACAGAAGTGACAGAATGTCCGAAGACCGGGGTAAAGACCTCTCTATTCTACAATACTCATTTCGGCCAAACGCTTGGAGGCCGAAGGATCACGGAGTCTATACTAGGTCATTACCTTACAGTCAGCATTCATAACACTGAAAGTTGTAAAAACTGGAAGACGTTAGTTGAAGGAGGTACCTGAGACAGACCCAAGGAAGAGGCCTGACCAACAGACGGCGAATACACAGTCCCCAGGTTGTTTGCAGAGGTGGCAGATGAGGTATAAGAGGAGGAAGCAGTCACCTGATGCCCGGGAGGTGATTCAACGTCGTTTGAAAGGAGACGAACCCGGCGGCGCTGTCGATTATCTACAGCTAGGGATGCCGATGAATCGGTAGAAGCGTCGGAGGAAGACGAATCTGAGATACGACGGCGCTTACGTCGGACAGGTGTCGGAAGGTGTCTGTCTGGGCGCACTACTGAGACTGTGGCGCTCTGAAAGGGAGACAAGACTTATTTCGTTGAGCAGTCTTGCGGAGAATTCCTAATTAACAACAAAAAGAATAAACTTTTAAAACATCAAAAGTAGTAACATTAAAAAAGCGTTTCGGGCGTTTGGAAACACATATTTTAATGTGTCAGGAAGGCATCTGAAGTACAGAATACACTTACCGGAGCAGTTTCGCATGCCGAAGACTGAGTTGACTGTTGTAGCCTATTGAAGTGAGCAGAAAGAGAGGTTACTGTGGGTGATTCCGGTGTCTCCTGCACACGCAGACGACGACGACGACGGTTAGTAAGATTCTGCCTGCGACGAAGACGCTGGGTCTGCTCAATTTCGGCCCTGTCCATGAGCTGTTCAATGAGGTCGCGTAAAAGGCCCGTGCCTCGGTGTCTCCGCTCGGCGATGCGACTGAGGTGGCGTTGAGCCGAAGTGGAAAGGTAGCCCGCGTATGAATGCGAACCATTCTCCACTTCGCTGGAACTACTTTCGTCCTCGACCTCCTCGGCGGAGTTTTCAGCGAAGCGGGTAGAACGTGAGGAGCGTCTCATGGCGGTTCTCCGCGAACGTTGTCGCGAGGGAGGGCTTGGCAATTGCGGTGTTGCAGTTGATGCGCTGTTATCGCATTCTGGACAAAACCAGTCACCCTCGGGAATGGAAGAGAGAGGTGAGGGGAGGCAGTAAGTGTGGTAGCCACGATCACAGCCGTCGCAGAGAAGGAGGTTCTCCTCGTCCTCTTGAGAGTGACATATTTCGCAGGCAGTGGTGTCCTCCACTTCCGGAGGTGGTTGATAAGCGGGCGGAGCGAAGCGCTGGAGGGGTAAGAGTAAAGAAAGGTGGCCATTTACAGGACGGTTCTAACACATCATGCTCGATTTGACGACATACACCAGGCTGGGAAAGCAGCGCAGGGATCGGAGGAGGAGGGGGTGGCGGGACGAAAGAACCCACCGGTTAAAGCGAAAATGTTCTGGAATGTACGAACGTTCCCGAACCCTGGTAGGGAATGTCGGACGGCCCGCAATTATCAGCGCAGTGCAGATAGCTGCTATTTGCTTATAGTAAAAATATCAGACTTAGGCTCTTGAGCAATCAGGATGTCGAGGCTTAACTTTAGTCCACCCACTACCGCCGCGTCTCACGCAGCTTTTATAGTAGAGGTGGTGTAAGAATCACCCTCGCACAGTAAACGAGTTGTGTGCTGCATTTGTGAGAACCCTTAAATGTCCGGCTAATTTCCGCACGACTATTTGGCACTTAACTGACAGATTTGTAATTTTTATGTGCGCGCCAACACAAATTGCCGGTAAGCACGATGAAGAGATTTTCTATTAGCAGTTGCAAGGACTGGCTGACAGGCTCCCACGTCCTGATATGCTAATTCCTTCTGGGGAGTAGAACGACCGGACTGAGCCCGGCGATCGTTACAAATAACCCTCAGTCGGCGACCTGTATGCGAGCCTCCAGTATTATAGGGGTGCAAAGCAGACGAGCTTGGATGAAAATAACACGGTAGTTGTTACCGATATGCGCTTCCACGTTTGCCATAGACATTTGCGGACCTTATATTCCAACAATGGTCCCGAGGCCAGTCGAATATTCTTGACCAATTTGCGATTTTAGAGCTCTATGAAAGATAGAAGATTATATACGATGATGAAACTGAAAGAAGCTTATGGATCAGATTTCACTCCCATCCGTACTCGCCAAGAAAATTAGCTTTCAATTCGAGCACAAAGTGTCTGCTGAAAAGAGTTAGTTTTTACCTTTTCAACTCACAAAAGCTCCTAACCATTCTAGATTACAAGCCATCTTGGTTATACGGGCATCTGAGTGCTTCAAGTCATCTGTACACACATCAATCAGGGAACGTAATCTACAGGTTACAGAGAAGTATAATCTTAGTGATGGTTAAAGATGCGATAAGGTACACAGCGCGAAGTAGATTTTTTACCCCACGGTTGATAACCAGTTTAGTTGCTCGGTAGAGGAGTTTGCTTAAAGTCACCGAAGAATAAAAAGAGGGTGCTGATTAAACTTGGATAAATACGCACGTCTTTTACTTTCAATAAGCTGAAAAACCAAAGATTATGTATCTGAAAACAATGAACCGTTTCAAATTAATTGGGGATTGTATCTCAGAATTTCCCTAGCAACTTGATGATAGATTTGAACAAGAGTTCAAGAGCTCATCCACAGCTCGGCGTGTACACAGCGTGGGATTTAGAGTTGAAAATAAATGGACTAAAAGAAGAGTGACGGGAAAACCTGTTGACATCATAACGGCAATGCCTACCAGCTGAATTCCGAGAGAAAACAGGGTGCTACAAGCAGGTGACAGAGAATACGGAGAAGGGTTTTCACGCAAGTTACGCCGTATGTTACCCAACATTTGAAACTACAGGTTTGTGAGTTTGACTACATTGTGTTACTTGGCCATTGACTGCAAGTTTTACAAAGCAACTTGAGCACTGACAACCACACTGACATAGGTAAGAGGGTTTATCTAAATGGATTAGATGCAAAAAGTGGTCCAAAAGTTCAACGAAAACTCTACTGGAAGAAAGCTACAAATTCATGGATAAATGATTCTGCAGACTACAGAAACACAAACTCACGCGTTCAACGATGGGTCCACCAATAAATGTGGAAATCAAAATTAACTCGAAGGAGCCACGATCAAGGGGACATTCGTGTCGAATTTTAGACCATTCATTAAGACACGAGAAACAAAAATGATGGTTGCAAGATTCTGGAGTCGCCACTGGAGGTTGAATATCCTCACAGCAAATAGGGCATTGTGTTTCAACAGCTAGAGAAATGTTCCGAACAACTGCCCCACCCATTACTTTGCGGACGCTTATTGCTGTAAACGTTCGGCCACAAGATTCGATGGGACAGGTAGCTTGACTGTCCTTCTTATGGGTCTCAACCCAGTCCTTCAGACAGTCGACATGAAAAGTATGGTCACAGCAGGACGGAGAAGAGTGTTCAGCTTTGATACAATCTCCGCAAATACTGCATAGCCCCCCGCCATTATGAAGCTTTATGAAATCCAACAACTTCATGCTAACAGGCGGCCGCAGCAGCGGCTTTGAGAGCAACGATTTTAAAATTAGGAATCCACCGAGCAGTCAGATCAAGGCTGCTCAAATTCATCCAATTTCGGAAAACTTGGATTCATATTCAGTTGCCTGCCGTGCCTGGTGTATATACAGGGAACCTCGAGTGACTACTGCCCCTATCTTATAGTATTTAAGGTGACCAATGAGTTACTTACTGAAAAATTGCATCAAATGACGAGTTCCCACTCAGTTAAAGAGAAAAAAGCGCTGCTTTTTGCAAATCATTGGATGCCTTCGACGACAGTTTTTTATTTTTTATCGCGCAGGATAAGTATTCCTCTGCATTTCAGCGCTATTCTTTGTTTTTTGAGATTTTATGACTAGAACTTGCAATCCACTATGTCCCCAAAGCAGGTGCTTGTTAAAGTCAGTGTTGTCAAAGCAAAACACAAGCCGGGTGTTCGTGTGACTGACCTCGTCATGGAGTATGGCAGGTCCTCATCAGAACACTGCATCATCTTGAAGACGAAGGAAGAATTTAAGAAACTTGAAGTAGCTAAAAGAGTCACCAAGGATACTAGGTAATGTAAAAAACTCGAAAAAGATGTTAAAATGCTGCTGTTGGTTAAAATGAATGAAAGGAATTCATGTGGTGATAGTGCCTCTGATGTTATTGTTCGTGCTAAGGCAAAGGTGCTGCATGTGGACCTTGTCAAGAAGGCACCAGGCATGCCTCTAAGTTCTTAAAGATATTTAAGGCGATCCGGGGATTCTTCTAGAAACTTGGGAAGAGAAGTGGTATTCAGCTCTGATAAAGCTGCTGCCAAGAAATTTGTGCTGAATTCCTGGAATTCGTTGCTACAGAGGAGTTATTTAATTGTGACGAGACTGGCCTGTTTTGGAAGAAATTGTCGAAGAGAACCTTCATCATTCAAGAGGAAAAACCTCTGTTTATGATACATTATACCAGGTGTATAAAACTGCACTCAGGGAAACCCGATTCTCTGAAAACGGTTAGCTGGAGGATGTGGGTGCCGGCTTTACATTCCTCTAGAGCGGCAGCCCAAGGGCAGAGCGCGCGACGTTTGTGTCACCTTTAACATCCGGCACGACATCATGGGACGCCTGCCCTGTCTGCCACAGAGAAGCAATGATCACCTGATGAGCCTCCACCTGCCTCTTCAGGAAGAGAAGTTCGCCAGCATCGTCAGTACCTACGCCCCTCTCCGATGATCAGCTTCAACGAGACAAAGAAAAAAATTATACGAGGATCAAAGTCAGGACGCGCAGGTCGATTTTCAAAAGCTAAGTTAAATCTAAAATTTGAACGTTTTTTTTTCGTTTATACTGTCGTTATTGGCTTAATTGCAGATAAACGTTTTGCATTTCTAGCCTTTAATCGTATATAATTACCTGTGGTCTTTGTCTTTAACAATTGGTTAAACTATACGGTGTCATATTATTCACCCGACATAGCCTCATTTCTCGTTCTCAACTTTTAACGGATTTATTTTTTTCCTGCTATCTCAGACTTTTGTTAAGGACGTTCTATATTCCAATCGTTATGGCGCAGTTGGCAATTACCCTCCAAGCCACAATAACTTCCAACTTAATAACCCACCTCCAAATTGTTTTTAATTAATAACGATAACCCTAGTTTATATACTCGAACTACCCTAGATGTCCTACTACTTAATGCTAGATCTGTTATAAATAAGATGGCCCAACTTAGAGCCATTGAATTCGAGTTAATGCCTAACGTTTTATGTATAACTGAATCTTGGATCCATCCCTTAATTTCAGACTCTTTCCTGGTCATAGACCAGTATGATCTCTACCGTCAAGACCGCAATAGAAAGCGTGGTGGTGGTTGTCTTCTCTATATTAAAACTTCACTCAAGCACTTCCCGTTTGATCTAGACGTCACGTCATTCTCTGGTAATTACTGCTTCGCATCCATTATCCTGTCGCCCTGGCAAAAGGCTATTCTCGGATGAATTAACTACCCACCTAATTCATCATCCGATGATGATGTGAAACTTTGTGAAATTTTTAAATTGGTTTCGGAGTCCAATTTAAACATTATAATAATCGCTGGAGATTTTAATTTTCCAGAAATTGACTGGATTTCAAACTTTTGTCCACCCACATTTCAGCCTTTCCTAGAAAAAAAATAATTTCTCTAATCGGTCACAGCTTGTCCGTTCGTCAACGAGAGACAGGCATATTTTTGATCTAATTTTTACAAATGACATTGCTCCCCTCTTCGTTGACTTTAAGCAGAGCCTCTTCCAAAGTGACCATACATTAATTTACTATTGCTTACCAATTTTCTCATCGAAAAAGGCTAGCGCCGTTCGTACCTATCATGCTTTTGACCTCGCTGATGTGACCTTAATTAACAGTTTTTTGGACTCCTTGGATTGGCAGCATCTCTCCTCCATGAACGATGCAGCAAGTCTTCCTGATTTAATGTCAGTCGTTTCAAATAACATCCTGGAATTTGTGCCAACCAAAATTGTCAAGCCCTACATTTCGGAATCCACCGTCCCCCACTTTCTTTTGCCAAAGCTAAAGAAATTGAGGAAGCAATTAAAAAATCAATATATTAGTTCGTTATCTGTACATCTAAGGATTGCAGAGAATTTTAAATAAACCTATAAGATTCGGCTTGCACGGAACAGACAGAGGGAATCATGCGCACTCAGCGAGCCAAAATCTGCAAAATCTGTTGCTCAACTGTTCCGCCGTTGATCCTACTCTAAACGAGGTTATGAAATACCACCACTACTTAATGAAACTAAGAAATTCGTTCTCGAAGACTCTTAGAAGGCAGAATTGTTTAGTGCATTCTTTACAAATCATCTTACGATGCAATCTGAATCAGTTCCGACGTTTCAGGCATCCTCATTTCATGTTATCAGCACTATTGATTTCTCCTTAGAAATAATTCGTAAGCAAATAATTCGTCTGAAAAACTCGCACTCTTCGGGAACTGACGGTATTCCAAACTCAGTTATTAAGAGAGTGCCGAGCTTTCCCGATTGCTTAGCCATGTATTCTCAGTTTATCTTTTAAACGGATTCTTTCCTGACTCATGAAAGACATCTATTATTCTTCCTGTCTTCAAGTCAGGAACTCGTTCAGACGTAAATAATTATCGAGGCATTCACCAAACACCGGCTCTAGCAAAACTTCTTGAAAACATTATTTTTAACCAAATTCTCGAATTTTGCTTAGAAAATAAGATCTTAAGCGACTCACAATATGGTTTTTTTACCTGAGCGATCATGCGAAGTGTGTGATTTAGCTTTTCTTAACCTCGTCACTTCCCTTCGTAATGAGCAGCAGTCAGTGGTTGTGATTTACTTTGAACGGAGTGCGCGGCGTCTGAACCCGATCCCAGGTGTTGCCTTGAGGGATACGGCATCATCTCTGCAGCCTGCATCCGTTGACTTCTTCGGCAGACAGTGAGCAACCGTACTTGGATGCTTTCTTGCCTGGGGCAGAATCCTGGTTCCTAGCAAAGACCGAGGGACTGCATACAGACTGCAATTGTGTTAGCCCTTCCCTAATCTGAATTGCTATCATCCTTACAGGTGGCAGTTTTTCTCCTGAATAACATAAAGTTAGGAAAAACACTTATATATGTATATTTTGAAGGGTTACAGGCATTGCCCTTGATGACCCTACTAATGTTAAGTTATCATTGCATGTGTACAGTCAATATAAAATGTTGTACATTTTAAAATGTTTGAGTCAAAGCATAAAATAACTTCAAATGCGTTTTCACAGCCATAAGCGAAACATTGTGGAAGAAAAGTAGAGCCCGAAAGATTTTAAAAGGCTGGTTTTAAGAAATCAGGCTGTGACAGTCGTCTTTTGTCAAATACAATGCAATCAAGCCTTCTTTTAAAATCAATAATGCTTTCAGAGGTAACCATCTCAGGGTGGAATCATGGCCCCGGATAATCCGGAATGTCCAGAGCAGGCTACACCGTAAGTGCCTGTAGGAAAGAGGAAATAAGTCAAGCTTTTTCAATCTGTCTTGGTACGGTAACATCTTAAGACCGTCAACCATCTCTGTTGCTCTCCGTTGCACCTGTTCGAGGAGGTCAACATCTTTCTTCATCCACGGTATCCAAGCTGGTACTCCGTAATCTAAATGTGGTCTCACAAAGGCGCCATAGACGTTTCCGAATAGATCAGTCTATGGCGCCTTTGTGAGACCACATTTAGATAACGGAGTACCAGCTTGGATACCGTGGAATAAGATCAAGTATGTTAGGAAAAACACTTATAATGATATATATTCAGGAGTTTTTTTACTGCCAGCCTCTACCCACTGAATATTTCATCTGACAATGCCTGTAAACCGGCATTAAATACAACTATTATTATATTTATATGGAATAATCTTCCACTGGAAATTAGGTTGTCGTCTACATTAGCTATTTTCAAAACCAAATAACGCAAACATTTAACTTCGGAAAGTATAAAGTCCTAACTGTCTGTTTCCTTCCCAAACTCGACTACTTTTGGATTTCGAAAAGTGTCCTCCTGGTATTTTAGGTAGCTCCCTTGATATTATATTGGTCGCTTATTATATTTCCATCATCCTCTGCAGAGTCAATCTTTGCATTCCATTTTTTCGCCCCCCTTTTAAACTAGCATCGCCAACTCTTAACAACCTTGATACTTTCCTCCGATTTTGCAACCCCGAGGATGGTCTCCAGGTTCAGTTGATGATCAAGGCGGGTTCCAATGGATTTGCCTCTTTAATTGGTGGACTATGCAGTCGGCAAGGTCGCATTTCGATGATGATCTCACGAACTCTACTGTCCCCTCTTCGTTTTGACCCTGTTGTCCACGATGAGTTTGTCCTCTCTCACCTCCACTGGTGGTTACAAACAGTAGCTCTGACTGCTATATTATCTCTCACACGACAAGGAGCGTTTTGAACCCTCATATGTTGTCAGCAACATCACAGTACCATTACATTGCATCTAGCTATTTATTTTTTAGGGAAGCAGTTTTTTTCTACTATTTTTTTGTAATTTGGCGGCTCGCCGAACTCCGCCTCCAATTTAACCGTAGGATATTTTTTTACTGCTTCTTTTCTTGTTCACCATTTATGTTAAAGATTGTTGACTATTTTTTTAAAAATGTCAAATCGTTCTGAAATCGGACATGCGTACCGTATTGTTCATTTCTGCTGTTAATATGGCTGCTCATTTAGTGCAGCAATTATCCACTTTGAATTTATTTATACCACGATACTAAGTTAGAAATGAAGGGGCTCTCTGGGCCTTAAATATACAATTTATTTATTTGTCTTCTCATAAGTGAGAAGTCCCCCTTCCAAATGTTTCTTTCTTAATTATTGGGTAAATTTGGTTTGGAAAACAGTGAATACTCGAAGCACAGCGTAATGTGATCACTTGACCCTAATGGCGTTCAATCCTGCCGGTCTAGCTCATTGTCCTTATCTCGTGTAAATATCAGGTCAAGACAGTTTGACTGTTGTCCTTCTCTCGACCGTGTTCCAAAGGTGACGTTCTGACAGAGAAGTTTGTCTGTTGCCCATTGCAATAGTTTGTGGTTGAAATTATCTGTCATTCCCTGTGCAGTCCATGTTTTCCAGTCTATACCAGGAGCGTTAAAATCCCCAACAATGAGGACATCTTTCTTCTCGCTGGCTTTGTAGAGTTCCGTTATGAGAACAAGATCCTGATTGAAAGTCTGATAGGACGAACTGAACACAATCGTTATCGTCAGTGGTCTGGAATACTAAGCAGATATAGTAATGCTTAAGACTTCCGCATCGCGTAATGGAATGTGCATGTCAGCAATAGCGGTCAGCTTGTGAGTGACATAAACTATGAGTCCTCATCCTCGACTTGGTCTATCTATCCTGAAGTGCTGATATCCTCTGAGTGATATTTCAGAATCAGTCATGTCTGCAGTGAGCCACGTTTCAGTGAAAGCCATAACGTCTGGTTTAATTTCATGCACTACGTTTCTAAGGTCGTCCAGCTTGTTGAACAGGTTTTGTACATTTGCGGAGATGACTTTCAATGCTCGATTCGTCGGGGAGACCCAGCATTCAGTGTTACAGGTTTCGGCCACAGGAAGGACACATTTATCTGGACTATTTGACAGTCTTTGATTTTCAGCCGTTTCTCCCCTCTGCCAATTCTCTCCCTCAATTCTCTCCGTAATTCCCTCATTTTCAGCCGTTCCCTCGGCTCGTAGTCCGGCTTAAAAAACACTTGCTTGTGCGATCCCCGTAAGGTTATTCTTCCTTCTACCAGAAGTGCTGCCTGGGTTTCGTTTTCTAAAATATTTTTTAGAGACCTTGGGGATAGCTTCATGCCACGGCTGGGGACTGCTTTGCCTGGTCGGAAAGCTTTTTGCACGGTGTAAATTTCCCCTTTCTTCAGGACTGCACTGGCATATTCATGAAGAAGATCTAGATCGTGTGCCACTCGTTCCTTCGGAATGCAGGACGTGGATTCTGGGACACCCCGTTTTACCATATTTCGCTTACGGTTTATGGGCGAGGTCCTTATTTGCCCGCCCACGCTAGGGTGGGAGTTCACAAAGGTGGTGTTTCTCGTTGATGCTGGCACTTCAACATGAGAGTGATTTTTGTCCGACGCTGGGCTTCTGGAACTTACATTTTTGGATGACATATTACCTTTGTCTTCCTAAACTCGTTTCTTCATTTTCTGGGATCCCTGTCGGTTGCCCACTTTCCTTTCTGGAGATTGTTTAACGGCTAAACCGAGCTTTGTGGACGTAGCACCATCATCCTTGTTGGATGTGATGGCTATGGAAGCTGTGCATGCGTATGTGCGTTTTCCTCTCTCATGTTCCCCCGTTAGGGACTGCTTGTGCTCGGGTTAAATGTGAGGAGGTTTCTTCAACTTCTCTATCTCCATCTTCAGCCCTTTCATATCCTTTTCAATCTCCAAAATATTTTGAAAAAGTTTAAAGCATATCGCACACGCTTTGTCCTCGTAATTGACATCCAAAAAACTTATCAAACTCTTGGCCCGTTTGGCGTGAGGTGACTTTAAGGAAACATGCCTGGAAATAAGGTCATTGGTATTATGATTAGTTTTTATGTCCTCATTTAAATTTAAATCAGCGAGTTCGTCGTGTGGCAATAGCTCATTGGTATCACCAGTAGCACCAGTAACCTGGCATTTCGCTCATCGAAATCCTCGCAGCAAGTAATTGGCTGCGCGAATAGATTTGCATGCATGTCCGAAGCCAGTTACGCCTTAGCGGTAGTGGCCATGCTTGGGCCACACCCAGATTTCTCATTCGAAATAGTATTCTACGCTGCATTATTAAAATATAAATATAGGGTTTTGCCATAATATAAGTTTTTGATCTATTTCAACCTAGGCCTCAGTTGAGTCCCCTTGTGTTGGTGTCTGTGATGAGCCAATGGCAGGGCAGTTTCATGAAAAATTCCTGTTTTACCAGGGCGATCAGGAGGCTTGCTCGTTGACAATGTAGCCCTTAAATCCTTAGCGAAAACACTTCTCAGGCTCCTCCTCATATTGAGATGTAAATTAGGCAACATACCGACGAAAGTGGCAGAGATTGGTCCCACGAATACTGTGATTGTTTACCCAGAATGATACGTAGGCATCTATGGTTTACATTTTTATTGAAAAGCCCATTCTTTCACCAAATCCGAATGGAGGTCTGTAAGCTATATTATCGAAACTTACTAAACTTATATTTTCAATGTTATTTTATATTTTTGGTAAAACATTCATATACAACGAATGTTATTGAATCATCTTCCAAATTCAGTGCCAGTCCATTAGTGGATAATAATACTGTCAGTTGATTACAGAATTTATACGGGCAAGCAATCTGCGATCTTCGTAAGGCGGTCTCTCAATCACCTGGTTGTGATGATATTGAACGAGCATGGGGCTGATCCAAAAGAAAGATAAAGGTAGTTAACAAAAACGAGATATATTATGATTAAACTTCGTCCATTATCTACTTTATGCTTTTTATATACGGAACGGACAAACGATGGCTTTAGTTTGAAAGCTACAGGCGGCAAACGACAATAGTTCGTAGCCGGAATATCTGCTGCGCACCACACACTGTGAATCTTTTGAGAACGATGCGAACAGATCATTGATGCAATGGTTACATGCGTTACTAAATGCCGTTTCAATGATGCTCATGTTTATATTATGCTTCCACCTGTATAAGATACTAAGTTGCTGTCAACAGGACTATAAGTTTTAACTCATCATCTTGACCAGTGCCGATTGGTCATTTTTAAGGAAGGCGCACAACAATTATTCCCATAAATACAGAAAAAATCATTCGAGTTCTTTTTGGCCGGTTGGGTTGCGCCGGCGCGGTCAGCTCCAATGCGTGGGTTGGCATAAAATTGCATAGCAAGTCGGTCTCAGGCACAGAACATTTCACGTCATTTGGTTGCAGTACAATCGTATCGTCTAAGCACATCGGTTTCCCCAACCATCCCTATTAGATCTAGCAGGCCTGTTTGCCCATCATTCTGCTTTGCTTGGCCGCCAAAATGACTAAAGTTGTGCGTGTTCATGGGACAGCTTAGGTGCTCTTTTGTTCAGGCCTGCTCAAGCATGGGCATAAATACGTACAACACCAGAAGTACGTGAAGTCGATGATTCACAACTTCTAACCGATGAGCAGACGTTCGCTCGTATCACAGCACGCCAGCTTCACCTGACCACATCGGTCGCCTGTATTTCACCTCACTCCAGCATCCACCGACGAACTCTACGTACTTTTAGGGTGGAATCTACGGTCTTTGTCGACTTTCCCACCGTGGCGTCCGCTTCGCACTATATTTATACCGTTATGCGTTTAAACGCATAACGCTTCCGTGCTGACTGATCCGTAGTGTGCAAAAATTCAGATCTAATACTGTGTTCTTACCGCGTATGATGAGTTCAACAAGTTGGCTCGTGTGAGCAGTTTATTTACAAGAATCCAGCAATACCTGCTCTGCATTCCAGCCACACTAAACCAAATTAACTGCGTAGCTGCCTTCCAAAGCATCGCTGTTTAATCCGCATGCAGGGTATCTGGATTTGAGCTTCCGTTAGAATATAACCCACTCAAACCAGTAAGGATGAAAAACTGAATAAGTTATGCGGTCGACCGGGACAAACTCCGTAGTGTCTTTGCCAACGCCAGTCGCATACTGTAAGCGCGATTTTTGCAGTCTTTGGCTAAACACCCATCTCGCGTAGTATTACCGAGTCCAAATCCAGTACCTCGGCCCGCCTCTCCCTGTTACCTTTGTGAAACTCAACTAGGCGTCAGGCAGAATATGACCAGCAGTATTAACCTACGGAATTTTCTATAGCTTTTCATACTGCGAACTGAAGTATTAATCAGCCCGTAACTGGCTACTCATCCCCTTGTAGACCTGACAAAATACAACTAAGTCTGCAGTCCGCGCATACTAGCCAGTTTAACAGGGCGCTGGACCTTTATATCCCTTTGCGGCATTGCCTCTGTCGCTGGACTTTCTGTCATCATGCTACGCCGCTTACTCGCACCCAAAGGTCACTCGGTGACTGCGCGTCCGGTACATGCGAAGCACGCCGCCAGACGGTGCCACATCAGGTATTGGTCTCTTGCTACGAGCCCGGTGAGCTAGCTTGTCGCGTAATCAATACCCTCCTTCGCCTGCATGCGTAATCGTTCGTAGATACTGTACATTCTGGATCCCTTTATCACAGACGCGGAGGCTTCGTTCTAAAAGTTAGCTGCCGGAACTGGAAATTTTAAAGTTCTGCAAGATATGCCAGACCGATGACCAAATGTAACGTAAAAGCCCAAGACTCCACTCCCTACTTTGACGTCCTTATCAATAATTGAATACCGTCCGCCAAACTTACATACTCCATGAAACTCGACTCCTCATTAATGAAGACAGATGATACCAATTTTTTGGGATGCTCTTTTCTCTGTGTATAACTATTATACCGTTCGGAAAACCAGAAAAAGGCAGGCCCCAGGCCAGTGGGCTGATATCTTCTAAGTTCTGCCTTTTGGTTTCCACGGGCACCTGCGGCCAAGGAGACGTATAAAGCATCCCCGGCCGGGCAGCCGAAAGTGGCTGGACCCGCCCCAGCAACGTATGCCAAAGCGGCGCAATTAAACCCTCATCCGGGAAGCTGCACGGTGTAGCACCGGCGTAACAGTCCGCGTCGACATCTACGGTTTGGTTACTGCGGGCGGTCAACACTAACCTGAATCGGAAATTCAAGGGCTTCCCTTGGCCCGCTACAATGGTTTCCTTCTGATTCTCTTCAAGAGCTCTCCACCAGGATGCCGAAAGGCCGTTCATCATTCCAGCTCAGTGATACGTTTATAGCAACAATTTCCATCAGCAAACACAACTCCAGCGAGAATGCGGGTGCCTGTACCGCACCGTACCTGCCGAGTGGCCAACCGCCCCAGGCCTGGGTTCACTCGGTATATTCTACCAGGAGGCAGAGAATTACTACACTTCGATGAATCTTTACGGAAACTAGTAGCTGCTATGACGTTTTCAGCCTATCTTTGATTTTAGCCCTATTTCAAGCAAAATCACCCACAGAACACAATTAAATTATTTGCGGCTGATTTATTTTAAATTGCAAAATGGTAGTAGGACGGAAAATGCAGTGTCCGACTGACTGATTTGAAATTAAAGGTCGCGCACTACCGGTATGTCCGTTTGAGATTTTCGCCAGCACCAATAGAAACGGCGAACAACTCAGATAGCAGATCACACAGCCAGGTGGTCCCATGTTCGCCATCAGGAAAGAGTACCAGACCCCTCACCGCTCGGCTGCCAGCGCCAACACCTATATACCCAGGTGGCTTATCGTTCGGGGGAGATCTTTCGCATCTTAAAAATCCATATGTAAATGTTCGAAACAGGACTTTGCTAGTCCGTACATCATTTCTGGTGGGTATGAGTCTTCGTCCTTGCCCCGGAGAAACAAGAATCGACAGCGCTCTTTTGTCCCAGTTGCGGCAGCCGTTTATTTAATTTTTCTAAGGATTCGAATTCTGTTAGCGATCGCGATGGAAGTAGCCAGCCATCCGGGCAATAGGTTGAACTGATCGTCCCATCTCCACAGCTGAAGAGAACGTGTTCTATTATTACCTTCAGCGGAGCTTTAAGCATATAACGTACGCGAAAAGTTCGATAGCAACAGCACTACCCGGGAGACTAACGACCGTATGACGAAGATATTGCGGATTGATTTTACCGCAGTTTGTCAATAGTCCAAGGCCGCAATTGCGTCGGCGTACAAACCTAATTCAGAAGGCTGCCCTCCCGTTGTATCCAATCCAAACCCCCCTGCAATCTGCAAAAAGAGTTAAAGTCATTCCATTAAACTTCCGCAAGCCCGGACACAACGGCACACGTACGTTGCCTGCGTTGCCGTGGGGAGAAATAGGAGGGTGGGTGCAACCTTGTACGCCTCCTAAATTATCTGGATGAAGTATGAATATACCAGGAGTCTGGCTATCGGCCACCGAGGACGAAGTTTTTCGCGCAATCCTCCAAATAGAGTCGTTGATTTTAGGATTAATCGCCTGATGAGGAACTGGCGTTACTCTTCCGGCCTGCTGGGAGCAAAGACAGCAAATGTTTTCCAGAAGATGGATGACGCCTACAGTCAAAAGCAGCAGTAACGAAAATGTCAGGACGCAAATCGAAGAAGCCCCTGTGAGCAATCTTAACGCTAGGACAAATGGGCAAAGCACTTGGAAGATGACCAGCGGAAGAACGTGGCGTGAGAAGGCCAATTTATATTGCGAATGTCCGCTGTCTGTTCCGCCAAGAATGAGTGCGGCAGAAACAGCTCTCGAACGTTTCGGTGATAGGGGAGTAGAGGTGAACACCAAGCCAAACGCTCCCTTGGAAATAACGAAATAAGGAACCCATTAGGCGAGGGAGCACGTCGAAAGCGCATTGAGCGTTATGGAACCCTCAAAACCTCCGATTTCGTTTTTTTTTTTTTTTTTCATCCCATAATGAGAAAAACAGAGGAAAAAATCGACATGTAGAGGTAGTGCATCATCATGCAAAAGTAGATTATTGACAGTCAGACTACTCGAGAAATACTGGGCATATCAAACGAATGAGCCCGGATTCAGTGTTTGTTATCGAAAGTAATTCAGGACCATCCCTACTGACACAAAGATGAGCTTAGTGTTGGTGGTGCCATTAGCCGGTAGGAGTCTATGCATCTGAAGGAGAATCTAAACATATTAGACAACGAGCGGATCAAACTTTCCTGTTCTTCCAGAATTCTCTAGGTGTCATCCAGTGTTGCGGATCTGCAGACGCCCAGTCAGCTCTTGTAGGGCAAATCGAAACCAAAAATAATCTTTTTAAAATGTTATTGGATCTACTTATACTACCATGTCGACATTCTGAGTAATTTCGCCCGAAGAAAAAGAAAACATACACGAACTCAGATTTTAAAATGCGCGCTAGATACTTGCTGCACTCCTTCTGGAACTCGAAAATAGTGCAACAAGGTGCTCGCTGCATGTATACTCCATTGTTTACGACAGTCTGCTTTCGCTGAACATATGTGCATTTTCCGACTGTTCTGCGCTGAAGATATCTCTGGCATCTTGTACTCCCATTTCTCGGCTAATTGAGGTCTGCTACTGCAAGATTTTTCTAGAAGCGAATATTTTAGACTACGCTTAACCAGCTATCGAGCTGGAAACGCAAGTTAAACGCTCGACTTCTGGATCTCCGGACGCCGTTTATCCGGGTTTTATTTTTGGTGCGGAAACATCTTCAAAAACTTTCTGCTTTATCAGTTTAGGTAAGCAGATAGGGCAGATCATAAACAGGACTATACCGCCACGATTCCCCTTGTTGGAAGGCGTGTCAATTTATCCATTCAACTTAAGGCGCTGATTTTCAACACCTGGGGTTTCCGAATCCTTCGCAGACAAAATCGGTGGATGGTGCCAAAACGAAACACCATATAGAGGTGCGGCAATCTGTCAGATCCGCTTGAATACCGTGACGGACCTTTATCAAGCGAGCCGGTGCGTCCGGAACAGCCCGACGATCACCTCCTGAGAACCCTTTTGTAACATTCTGTTTCCGTGCGCACATGCAGGAAATGCGCCAGGTAAAGTGTAGGGCATTCTACAGTGGTAATCGCCCCATCGGTACATACCCTGTGGAGCTGATGACGCCCAACCGTGATCTTGCCCTTTTTCCCGTGCAACTCTGGTCGAGCAGCGTACGAGGGTGGTAGTTTTACTCGAAACCAGACGGCACATTACGGTAACTCGTGAATTTGTCTCAGGTGAGCGATGCATGCCTTCACAGCCTTTGCTATTACGTCTTCAATACTATACCGGTAAAATAGCAAAACCAAATAACTTTGGTGCATTATTTCACAATTAGCATATGAAATGATATTGCAGTTCGTCTTACGACTGCGCCCAACTTTCAAAGTCCGTTATATACCCTGGTACAATAATAGCGAAGTGTTAGTGAAGTCAACAAATGTGCATACTTTCATCACTATGGCCCCAGTTCCAGCGCATCCAGATTATCAGTGGTTTATAAAATGCTGCGGACGCAGTTCGCCCAGAAGCCAGGACACCGTCCATGAGACTTCTTTGAACGCTTTATCATATCTATCGGACATAAGATTACGGGTCATTAGTGCTGGAATAAGGGAATCCTAAAATGAGCGTACCGCCGGTAGACGGCGAAAATTATATGCCAGCTACGGTACCAGTCATATCCTGCGGTGGCTTTACATAGCGAATAAGTGGAATGGAAGGGAGGCTGGTGCTGTGTTTCCTCTTCACTAAATAATAGTGGGTGGTTTCGCCCCGGGAGCAACGAGCTAACTATCAAAACCTAAAATACTCCCAAATAGGACGAATAATAAATGCCATAAAATAGGGAAGGCAAACATTGCGATCATCGAGGATCACGTGAACGCAAGAGTTAATCCATGTTTATCAAGATAATTATCGTCCTGGTGCTGCGATTTTAAACTTAGGAAACCTGACTGAAAGGATCTGAGTCAATTCATCTCCACTTCCTACAGCCCTTGAGCACCTTTTTGGGGCATTAAACGAAGTTGCGCACCAAGGTATAAATATTACTGTAACACCCACAGTTCGATCAGTTCTGCTGCCCAGTCGCGACCGCGCATTGTTGCGCACACCATCAGATTTCTACATCAAACAAGTCTGAGTTGCCTCGGCGGTCAGCCGAAAAAGCAGCAACCTGGAGATCGATATTGACGGTACAGGAGTGACGGTAGAGATGCGCTGCCAGATTAACACCTTAGTTAAGCGGGTTTATTCAGCCAACCTTTAACTCCAGTTGATTACCAAAATCTGGGGCTGGGTACAGAAAACGCGAATAATCACATAGCGCAGGTGCACCTTGGGCTTCCGAAGATACTGAAGGAACGGTAACAAATGGCGGAGATGGTTACGTCATGAAATCGAGGACGCACCCTTGATCACGCTGGAGTTAAAAACGTAATGCGGGAGGCTAATTAATACGGAATTGCTGTAGCGCCCAAGCCCAAAACATCTTCTAAAATGTCACCGAGGCCAACGAACATATGGTCGAAACCGGTTGGCATCTTCACCTTTAAAGGAGCTTACCGCGTCTTCGGCTAATGGGCCATACGAAGCAATTAACAACGAAACCCAGAGAACTTTGTCTACGATTTCATACCGTAACTGCCTAAATTTCCCCTGCTTTAAATCGAAAGATAGCGGAGCTCGCGCGCGTAATTAGTCAGGTTGAGGATATTCCTGATGTACCTTCCTACAGCCACAGCGAAGCCAAGGAGCAAATGTTGCAAACAAAGTTAATAAAGTTCAACCACCCGGACAGCCCATTTCGCGTCTGGTTGCGGATAATCGATCGACATCAGTCTCGCGACACGGTCGAAGGCGATCTTCGGGGCCATGCGAATTAAAAATATATCCCTTTATCTTTACGCGCAGCCGAAACGCCGCCTGCCATCGACTGATAATCTATTCCTTGGCTCGTCTTTTTCGGTGGACTACCAGCCGCCAGGAGTCACTTGATTAAACCGGCACTACCGGCGTTTTTGACTGAGGTGGTGATATCATAAACGAATTCGCCTTATAGGTTGGTTCTTCTAAAATCTAGGCTGAACGGATACTGATTAAGAGACAAAAGCGAACACGGCAATGTACATCGTTCCAAACACTTCATCATTGCATTCATTATTATTTCATCTTAAAATTACGCCATTTGACCTGAAGTTAGGGATGACCAAAATGACAGCTTCTTTGCCACTGCTAATTTGGTATTGGCTGAATTTGTCAATTCCGACAGACCAAAATTCCTTCGTCGAGTCAATAGAACATGCGCAGAACCGAAGGCCGATTTTGATGATACACCTTACGCTCAGCTGCGGTGACACTGGCTGATTGAACACATAGCCAAATACACCGGCATGCTATGGAAGCGATAGAGTTTCTACGATGAACTTTGGTGAAACAGTAACTTGTTGCTAGAAAGATTAACAGATATACCAAAGAGCTACAGGGCAATTAATCCAAAGATGCTTTGAGTGCTGAGACGCTCAAAGTAAGCGACAGCGCGTTGTTGCGCAAGTCAACTGCATTGCCGCAAATGCTTGGCATTAATGGCCGGCGGAAACTGGTGCAAAATCCAACTGTTAACGGTGTTTCTCTAATAAAAGAGGTATGTAATCCAAAACCTCATCATATTTGTACAAACTCAGACGACACCTTGAATAAAATTAAACGCTTTAATCCAGTTTTTCTCAGCGATTACGTATTATGAAGGCGCCACATCTTCACTACACATGCACAGCCTCCTCGTGACCTGCAAATACAACGAACCATTAGTGGTAAAAGTCAAATATTAATTGGCTTAGTAGCGACATACGAGGAATAAAACCTACCTACGCAATTCTCGTTCAGGATTTTCGAAAGGCGGGTTATAAAGCTCCAGTACTCGCTTCACATATATGAAGTTGAGAGCGGCTTCAAGACTCCGCCAGTGCATGCGACACCTCTTCTATCAAATCTCACGGTTTTATCCGGAGTATTAACAAACTCCTACAACAAAAGCACAGCGGAGTGTATCCGGCAAATGAAAGCGTTGAAATGCAAGCAGAGATTGGCAGTTAACCGCAGAATAAGACAAACTGCAGGAAAAGCTTTCAGAAAAGAAATGACGCGGCACGCCAGCGTATGCAGGCATCATCTACCGCTGTTTTGGAAACTTTCAATTTAAATAACATTAAAATTCAAGCGCAGGAAGGTGAAAAATGTTTCCAGTGTATGAGGGGCCTCAAGGGGTTAAATTTTCTTATATCGTGATCGAAATATTTCTGTTTTGGAGCAGCAAATTTTTCTCGATCGAAAGCGGGACCAAAGAGCACTAGTCAGCAGTCAATAACAAATACAGGATCCACAAACCTATACAGTCAAACTGGAAAATTTAGGGATGCCCGCACAGATCGGAAATGTACTACTAACAGGCGATATAGAACAACCGGTCGGTATCCAGCTGCACTTTCGCGAAATGCGATAAGAAAAGATGCACCGCACTGAGGGCGTAAAATGACTCGAAGCGAAGGAGCCATCACAGTAGAATAGCTTGCTCTCGCTGAAACACATACCAGTAGCAGCACGTTCATCCGTACAGACACATAACGAACTCCGCCGCCGAGAACCTTACAAACCAATTCGGACAGCAAAACTCTGGGTTAGCAGCAAAAACTCACCGAGCCCACAATGGCCAGTCAATGGGATACGCACAGAGATCCTCGCTGCCAGCGGTCGGAATCTGCTCACAATGTATGCGTTTGATCACAGCCTTCTTTCTTTCAGCAGTCGACACGAGAGACGTGCGGTTCCTCGGGTGGTGGAGGAAAGAGAGAGCTTCTGGGAGGACGCCGCAGATGGCGGGAAGCCAACTAAGAGTCGCAGGGCTTTGCTGCTCTCTGTTCAGCACACCGCTCGGTGGAGATGCGGCAGCGGGTTTCTGACAGTATGCCCAGCTAGAGATAGTATAAACCACTCTAGAGCTGAAGATTACTCTTAGAAATCCACCTCACAACGCGGGAACGACTGAAGATCTAGCTTCCCGACTGACGTGACATTTTGGGACAGGCTGGGCCGCGAAATGCTCAAACTGACGCACCGAAAAGCATCTCTCAGGCTATTGGTTTGGGCGAGGCAGACGTGCAACTGTAGGACTGGAAGGAACAGACCCACCGGTTGATCTGCCGATCGCCGTTAAAGAAAAGACAGTGGCAATGGCGAAAAAATATGACACAGCAGCAGCACTTTGTCGGCTTTAGTTCATCCTGCAAGAGATACGAACCAGTACTCCACCTAACAGGGCAGTGGCATGGATTTACGCACTCACGTCTTGGCTGCTAAGTTTTCCGGCTATGCTCGATTCTTGAGAAGTTTAGCTTAGCGAAAATAAATCCATCGGTGCGGCGAGTACTCTTTAGCTAGCCGAAATCGGGAGACTGCCACCACCCAGGAGACAGCGGTGACATGCAGGGCCCAGAGATCCTAGAAGCCATGAGTTCCCGCCACCCATAAAGATTCAGAAGCATGACGAGGTCAATATAACTATATCTGCAGGCCGTAAGTACAACTACTCATCTAGAATAGGACCCCAATCTATACGGTGCCACACAGGTGCTGATCTCGTTAATTCCCACGGCCAGGCCAATACCACTTAACTGACGTATCAACTAAAATCAAAATATTAACAAAAATTCTTGGAGATCGATTCACAGCTGCATAGTCTCGAGCTAGCCAGTCAGATAAATACAGACAATAAATTCTATACGGATGGCATGAGCACGAGCTGACGCGAAAGTGTCTTGAAATGAGTTTCCTTCATACTCCACCGCTCATTCGAGATCAAAATCCACTGACCACATTTCGTCCACGGACAGTCAGTGTAAAATTCAGCACGTCAGTGTTCTATTCTTGCATTATTTGCTACTAACCGCCTATTAATAACCAGACTTATCCGAAGCACGTCATTTTGTTCTCGCTTAGTCATTCATCGATTCTCCCTTGTCCTTTGACCTCATTGGCTGCATTCACATTCCGTTGGCTTCCTCATTCCTTGTCCTTGTACCGTCTCGCTTATAAACCGACAGACATTACGTTCGTATCACTCCGCAAGACTGCTCGTCTAATCATCGTGAAGGTATATACACCTTTTTGATTTCTATCCCACCTTGTTAACTATCGTTCTCTGGAACCACAAAGAATATCCCAGTTATTCCGACTCTCCCTTCTAACATACCCTTGGACCTCGGGTGCGCCTATTCTGGTGGATAAACTATCACTGAATCAGAAATCTAAAACAATATTAACCGCCTTTTGTGGCGATAGAGATATCACGCTGTCAGTAAAAAATTATGTGAGTAGCATCAATTTCGGGGGACGATGTCATGCCTTTACTGTACATCAAGCATTTTCTCCCTTAGAGCGAGGGCGCAGACACTGTATAAAAAGGATAAAACGCAAGCGTGCGAGCGATGCGCTCAAAAATGCTCACATCAGCGCCAAACCTTCGCGCGATTCTTAGCAATAAAGTTACCATTCACATCGGGGGCATAATCACTCTGTATACAGAGGGTTTTATCACCAACTTGGTGGATAATTTAGTAGTGGTCGAGTATCATCAACATTTGAGCCCTGCTCTATTGAGGTCGCTGTTGCAGCCCAATTATCCCGCCGGTTATTCCAGATTAGACTGCCGGTTTTTCGGATTTGGCAGGAATCATCCTTGTGATACCTGGCTCTAGCCATCTGGGTGGAGAACTGCTATGTTCTTCCGCTGATTAAGCGTGATTGCGGCGTGGGCTGGGTATATCCTCGAACGTTCTGAGTTATCTCATAAGAAGACGTGTTCAACGATTAACAATGACTACTGCTTCCTCCGTCTGCTCAGAGGTAAAACGACTGGGTTTCACTTACGGAAGCCTCGACCGCTGCGGATTGCTGAGGTTTTTGTGACATTAAGATATCTTCGGTGCAGGTGAGAGATGGACTTTAAAAGTGGGTGCGTGAGCGAAGATGAGTCGATCCATAGGCGTTACCAGTTTGGGCACCATGCATTGTAAAACCCAGCTGCGGAACCTTCAACTGACTATAGTGTAGTGACTGGCCATATGAGCATTGTTTTGAATATCAGGTCAGCAAAATATTTGCGGCAATGCTGAAAGCACGTGTTGGTGACAGTGACGGCAAAGGTTTGCATTCTCTCACCATTGTCGTATCGAGAACCAAGCCCAAAGCGCCCAATAAAGTGATCGTCTGAGGAGTCGCCAGGTCCAGTACCCGACAATTATCACAGAGCACGGCGAGGGACATTTTTCAACCAACTCTTGCAGTTGTACTTACTTCGCAATGTTACGTTGGCTGCGATCAGGCCTAATCTAGCCGGCCTCGATTATGTCACGGATTGTGCCCTCCACGCTGACGATCCGCGCAAGCAGAGCATGGACAGCTCAAGCTATTCTCTTCGCCAACGACGAACGCCGAATACAGAAGGTCCAATAACAACTTATATGTCCTTAGGAACGCTGTCGAGTCCGGTTTTGAGCTGACCCCTCTTCGACATCTCCAATTGGGTAGTAGGACCGGTCCAAGGGTAGTAACACTGAGCTCGTAAGGTGGACGACGAAGAACGCGTCCAAACCGCCTCAGTAGTCGTTCTTTGATGGCTTGGGGTACCATTGCGATGTTTTCACAGCAATTGCGGACTGTCTCATTTGAGACAAATCTGCGTACTTCATTTGTAGGGTGGTCCTCAAGCAGTTGTGGTTGAATGCCTCCAGTTTCCGCTCATTTTCTACGCGTGTAGTCCAGCGTTCACAGCCATAGAGAAGGACAGACCGGGCAGACGCACGGTAAACGCAAACCTTTTTGCGATAGAAATGTCGCTTTGGGTTCACAGGCACTTTCTAAGGCTTGAGAAAACCCGACGAGCAGCATCGATCTGTGAGACAATGTCATCCTTACTCTGTCCATTCGGCAGCAACCTCGCCCAAGGGTATTTGAAACTGTCTACCTCTTCAAGTTGACAGCCATCAACCTCGAGACGTGCTTTCTCCTGAGCAGGGATGCAGCTTGAAAAAAAAACGTTGATTTTCCCCACGTTTATGGACAAGCCAACCGATTTAGCGAATTCATTCACCCGCGACACCATAGACTGCAGATCACCAAAGTTTGAAGCTAGTAAGGTGATATCATCTGTGTAGTCGAGATCAGCCAGCCGGCGTCCGGGTGCAAGGTCAACACCGTTTTCTTCATGCAGTGCCTTCTCAAGAATCCAGTCGATAGCGTAGTTGAAAAGGATGGGCGACAAAATACAACCTTTTCGAACGCCAGACCGAATAACGAATGCTTGTAAACGATTGTCATGGACCAAACTCGTGTAGTAGTTGAGCTGTAATAGGCCTTGATCACTGCGATGATTTTCGGAGGTAGATCATCTAGTGTCATTATTCACCATAAGGATTCACGAGGGATGGAATCGAACGCGGCGGCGAAGTCGACCAAGTAGACGGCCGTCAGTTGCTCTTAGCTATGGCGAAATGCAAGGCGTCGTCTTAGTGTGAATATTTTATCCGCACATCCACGCCCAGCAAGGAATCCGGCTTGGATGGGCCTCGTCCTAGTCGCGCATAGCCTGGAATCACCTGAGAAGGACAAGGGCGAAGATTTTAACGGATAAGGTAGTTTTCGCAACTTTTTTCCGCCTTCTTGTGGACAGGCACAAGGATGCCTGAGCCCCAGTCATCAGGAACAACCTCGTCTCTCCACGCTAGTGTAATCACTTCATAGAGCTAGTGCGTCAGTGTGTCAACAGAAGACTTGTAGAGTTCAGAGGGTATACCGTCCTCTCCATGTGCCTTGTTGTTGCGCAACCTTCGTATGGCATCAGTGACTTCTCCTTGAGAAGGGGATCGCATAACAATGCACAGGCAGGAGAGGGAGAAGACTCCCTTGCACGTGGTAAGGGTGTTCTGGGTTCGGTAACGAAGTGCTCAGGTCAGTTCTCAACCTTCGCCGGGTTTTCAGCAATAAAGCTGCCATTCACGTCACGAACAGAGTCGCTCCGTGTAGAGGGCCTACTGCTAACTGGGCGGATAATTTGGTAGTTTTCGAGTGTCAGCTACGTTTGAAGCCTGCTACATCGAGGTCGCTATTTAAGCCCAATATTTCTTTTATCTTCCATCTTCCCGATTTTGCCGTCATCTTTCAGAGTTGGTGGAAGGGAGCATCGTTGCGGAACCCGGCTCGAGACGTCTGGGCAGACAACTGCAGGGTTTTTCAGCTGTCCCATAGACTAATGCCTTCAGTGATGACCACTCACTACTGCCATCTCCGTCTGTTTGGGTAGTAAAACAGGACCGGCGTCCTCTGTCTAGGGCCCCGGCAGTGCCGGGTTTCCGGATTTTGGCGACATCGAGGCGCCTAGCACGTCACATTTTGAGCGCAGATGACAGGTGCACTTTTAAGCATGTACGGACGAGAACATGGTCAGACCCATAAGCATTACCACAGCTATTATAAACCCAGCTGCGGAAACACGAACTGACTAGGATGCAGTCGATTTGACTGGCCGTATGACCATCGTTTGAATACCAGGTCAGCGGTTGTTTTTGCGACGCTGGAAGCCCGTGTTCGTGACAAACAGTCGGTTCTGGTCAGCAAAGTTAAGCAGTCTCACCATTTTCATATCGAGAACCAAGCCAAAAATGGCCAATAAGATGACTGTTACTGGATTCACCACGTCCAGTCCAGCCATTCCAGGCCCCAGCAACAATTAACAGATCACGACGAAGTAGTCTTTCAACTAACGCTTGCAGTTGCAAGTAAAAAGTATCTTTGTCGCTCTGTTCGGCAGCGGAAGTTGGTGCATACACAAAGACTATTGAGATGTTGAAGTGACTTTTCAGTCGCACATAGGACATCGTTCGTTGACTGGTTCCCAAGCAAGCAGTGTACGGTTCGCTTGTTGTGAGAGAGCAATCGCCACACCATGTCTACCAGAAAAGTCGTTAGGGCCACTGTGGTACATGGTGAAGTGTGAGTTGGCTCCCGGGATCTTTATTTCCAGAGAACCTGTGTCAGGTATTCGGACTTCCGACAGACAGCACACATCTACGTTGTACTGATAAAGGCTGCGCACCATCCGACTTTGGGTACCAGGGTCCAGGAACTTTTGCACATTCCAGCATCCAATACCAATGGTCCGATTCCGATTGAGTAGTCCAGATCGCATACTTTTCGCCCACACCACTGAACTAGGGTTGCGGAGCGCGTTGGTTCCCGCGGACGCCGTAGCATGGATCGCAGTACTATATTCGGACATATTTTCATGAGGTGTCTTGGGGATTGTGAGAAAGGGCGGGTCCCCTAGAGCCATCCGGATTGTTTTTTCGAGGTTGTCTCCTCTAGTGCTTTGGCTTAGGAGCCTACCCACAAGGCAGGGCGAACGAACTTATTTAATGGCGTTTCCCACTCGCTTTGTCACAGTGCCGTCATTAGGCTTTGCGGCTTATTTTGGTGTGTCAGACCTCAGCCCACCGCACCCTGGTAGCACTGTCGCTGCTAGTCCGCAACTGCTTAGTTGCCAAACCCGAGTCTGTTTATTTCGAAGCTAACCTTCACAGAAGACCGTTACACTATCCAACACCTGTAAACGCGCCGGGTGGCCAGTAGCTAGGATAATGAGCAATCCATCTTCCCGGGTAACCCATATTCCCATCTTACAGTTGCATGTTTCTTTATTGTGCTGGTCAGCAGCTGATGGCGGTACGTACACGGATGCGACGGGTGTCCGTAAAGTGGCCCAACCATTGGTCATCCAATCGGTGATGAGTTCCTAAGGAAGCCACGTGCTGTTTGCTTATTGCTTGAGCGATTACCACAATGTTTACCAGAAGAGGAGCGTAAGTTGTGTTACAGGGTGAAGTAGAAGTGGACTTCCTGCAGCTTTATTTTCCGAAGGCCTCAAAGTGAAAATGCGAGTATCTAGGAAGCGGTTGTGTAGACGCAATCACTGGAACAATAACTATCCGTCTGAAGTTCTGGAGTCGAGCCCGAACCCAGCATCATAAACGGGTAATTCATGCACATATATAGGATAGGCTGCAGTCACTATGCTACCGCATACCTATGACAATTAACGGCTCCCCCTTCATCGAGGATGGTTACCCTCTGGTGCGATAATTACTTGATGGTCGGTTTTCGCGTCGTTAATTGCTGAAATTTTCTCACCAGCGTTTGATGTAGACGTGATAAATGCTCGGCCGCCTGGCTCATCGACATTAGCATTGGAAACTGTTTGCCTGCGCGCTTCCCAGGCGCCTTATTACTTTAACCAAACTAAGTCACAAAACCGAATAAGGCGTGGGTAGGTCATTGCACTTTTTAATAGTCTGAAGGCCAGTGAAACGTGACTCAACCAGTTCGCGGCTCACACGATTACCGCCCCTTGGACTTCAAACAAGCATCAGATATCCAAGTCCTACTGATGAACAGTGCACGACGCCAGATTTTAAATTCTTAGTCTAAGAATGTCAGCAGAATCCTGGATTCAAAACCATCAGTCTGGTCGCGATTGAGTAGTTCAGCTGGCATACTATTCGTTCAGATCACTGTATAAGCTTTATCGAGCTCTTCTGTTCCGATAGATGCCGTAGCGTGGCTCATTATCGAACATTTTCATGAGGTTTCTTGAGAAATCCGAATACAAGCGAGCGATCAGTAGTCATACGGATGGTTTTTCCAAGGTTGACTTTTCATGCGCTTTGGCCCCAAAACTGAACTAAAAGGCAACGGTAGCAACCAAACGGATCATGACCGCCCTACCAGAGTTGTCATTTGGCTTTGGGGCTTTTTATAAGACGATCAGCGTGCCAGACCTCAGTCCTTCGCTGCCTCTTCGTAACTATATGTTGGTCAGGCCCGAGAGCTTGCTTATTTCGTGGCTAAGCTTCACAGATGGCTGTTCAACTATAGGCCACCCACGAATGTGTCCAATCGCCAGCAGTTGGTATAACGGGAACCTGTCTGGCATAAGTTATTTTCGGACTAGAAAAGTACTCAATTGAAAGCTTGTCTGACAGTTTTGCTCTCATGGCTTGGCAGGAAATCATCTCCGTGCATGGCAGTAGCCTAAGCGGAGACAGGCTCAACACCAAGTTTGCCGTAATGGCTGGATATAATCGATGTGGCATAAGCATGAGTGGGCCTAGGTTTCAGAGAAGCTGTATCAAAAGACCTATCCATCGCATCCTACCGCAACTCAATAGTATGTTTGCCCACTTACCGATGTTGTGACGCCATTGTTCCGATGGGCACCCTGCTTTCATCGTAGACAATCCCGATTACTCATTAACTCTTAACACTCCTCGTTCTAATAAACCAGGAGCAATGGGTGGAATGCAGACATTTCATAGGCAAACGATCGCGATTCCTGTGAACGGTTTGCTTAAGGAACCCGGGAAGATAAACCAGTCGGTTTTTTTACCTAATGGTTAATCGATGTGTTCATGAGCAACAAAAAGTTGGGATAGTTGAAGCTTTCCAGATCTGCTGGCATTGGTCGTCGGACACGTAAGTAAAACTCACGACAACATTGACACAGTACAGACCAGGCATCATCAGTGGTTGAGAACACATGGACAGACAGACTTCAATAGCAATTAATTTATGAAACCCTGACCAGCCAGGATACCCAAAAATAAAGCCAGGTTAGTGGACGTGAAAACATAAAACTTACTGGATGCCATAGAAAAGAGAAAAGGGCCCGAATCTTTCCGGCTGATCTCTTGTCCATCTGTATTCTTAGCATTATTTGGCAAGTTCGGTTGGTCTAAAATCCGGCTTTGATCAGGGGAGACAGGCTTGAAGCTTGAATCAGTTTTGTCATTTTGGAAGGAAGAGTCCTGAAAGTGTTCAGAATGCAATAATCAAACTCAAAGTTTCTTCCGCTAAAAATTTTGGTCGAATAAAAACATCACGTGTCAAGATTCTTGTTTAACGAAGGCTCGCGAGAACCTTCCTTGAGCAGTCTACTAAGCGCAGTTTTGGAGGATTGCAGCTAATGCTACTCCATATGGTGGTGGCTATAACACAGGCTGTAAATTGATCAACTCATGCCGACAATACAGCGGTTTAAGAACACAAATGACCGCGACTTAACGTCAGAATCCAAACCGTTCCAGGCAAAATATGCAAAAACCACAGAGTTTTTCGCTACATTGTTCAAAGGGAGTCCGGTTCTCATATTTTTCCGAGTCAGTAACGTACAATCGCCCGGGAGCTCTACTGTACTATATTATCCATTTGAGGGCATCCGAGATGTCGAGGAGGAAGTTCCAATGAAATTGATCCCTTTTTTGTCCCCCGAGAGCAGATAGCGCTAGCTGGTTATCAGGACTAACGGAAAATATGTTGAATCCTTATTTGGCCGACTCTTGCAACGGATACTAAATAATTAACTGATGACGAAACTCTAGAAACGGCATCTGACGACTTTTTCTAGACGCGGCAGGTACCTACCAGAGATATATAACCACAAGGAGCAGGACCTTTGGTTTTGAGGAGTGAAATCTTCGACATGCGAGATGTAATAAAAATATGAGATATAAGCTGAGAAGCGGGAGCTTAAGCGACGGATGAAAGCAAGGCTTACAGCGGCCGGGTTAGTAGTATCCTTAGAGGTTTCAATAAAGGCACTAGGAGGGGTGTCTGCGTGTTGTGACGACTCGTCATTTCCATCCACATTGTGTAAAGGTGACGATCGTGGGAAGGTTGGATAATGGGTGCCCGATATAGAACCGCCGTCCAGATTAAGGCTTTTTCGAAGGTGTTCCTGCATTTTCTGTTCCATTTGAAGGATAATGGATTCTGCGTTAGGGTCTCTTTCTTCTATTAGTTTTCGCTTCGCAGCTTCCAGCTGTTCAATTTCCTTTTGACGGTCACGTTCGTCGGCTGCTTCTTCCACTTCTCTATCGGCCAAACGTCCTTGTAGGGCACTTCCCCTACGGCAATTAAGCAGAAAATTAATTGTCAGCCTTTTATGGTATTTGCATAAAACAGAAAGTCCTGCTTTCTTTCTAAGCTTGAATGTGTTTATGTGCGAGGTAAATATTACCATTTTAAGGAAAAAAGGCGGTTGGTAGAGCGCTAGACTTCAAGCCAACAGGTCACGAGTTCGAGCCTCGGGTGCCACAACACCTGGGGTTGGGTATGGCTGGCCACTGTAGGCTAATAAGCCAGAAATGGCAATTCCGTCCCCCTTGTCTTTGTTTTAAGGTTCTTCCGCCTATATCATTAGCCGCTTTACAATTGTTCGCGGGGCTCGAGTTAAACCCTAGGCACAACGGGACGAGTGCTGTAATCGACGGGTGAGTGCCGACTTAACGTAGGAAAGAAACTTGGCTGCATCCCTTTTATAGGAAAGGATGGTGGTCAGTCTCAAAACCATTAAAATGAATCATCAAATAGTGTGACTAAGAAAGGAAGAACAAATTTATTTACAAACTGAGCCAAGAGGCAGCGATGGAAAAGCTTTCCATCAAAGCGAAGCGCGTGAAAAGAGGGCTGGATGGCAAAAGGCACCTTTCGATGAAGTTCTCGAAGTAGCTTTGAAACATTTCGCCATCAACAAGACCAACAGTGACACAAAACATAAAAACGCTCAGCAGGATCGTATTATACACCAGGCATTAGGAAACAATAGAGAAAACTACAGTAGGCAATAAACATTTGCAGCAGACTTCCAATGAATCAAAGGAAAGCCAGTTAAATGACAGTTCGACTTCCTTCAGCCAATCCGGACCAAGTAGGCTAAACACGCAGAGTAAATGTTACACGCGACAGGACGCACTGCCAATGTCCCGGATTCACGAACACACTAAATAGTCGAAACTACTAGTAATTTAGTCAGTTATGGTCATTTACTAAGTAACTGATCTAGATGAGGCCACGGGCAGTACCTCCCCACGCACGATAACCAGAGGCAATGAAGTGGGAGTTAGACCCACTGTCATCTGTAATGACCGAGATTAAACATCGAAGATCCTTGAATGACCTAAGACACTCGTGCAAGGTCTTATTTAAGAAGTCAGTGCTTCATGGGAAGAATCAGCATCAGGCAACAGTGATCAAAAAGCCCGTTTGCATTTGTCTTAAACAGGCACAATCAAGCACTCGCTCGCAGAGGACTGACCAAAAAACAGATGGCTAATAAACACAGACGATGTCCAACCACTGCAAGAGGTTTCGCAAACATATTTCAAAAGATGGAGACTGTGAGAGGCTTTGGTTTGAATGAAATTACCGCTCTTACTGCATTTGCCCTTCGAAAACCTAGTCGAAAGGCCACAGTGAGATTGAAGATATGTTTTCGTAGGGGTATGAATGTATATCGAAAAAAGGTTTCACTGTTTTATGGGCAAAAAGAAGGAATTTGCTATGAGTGACGAGTGGTCGCCCGGCGGAATAGATAATATATAGCAAAGCAAATAGCGGTTACAGGTATCAAACCACTACCCCCGTAGCAGGCCAAACCAACAGACGCTGGTAAATCTAATCACTACCACAAGCATAACACCGCTATCGGCACTGCAATGGGTACGTGGTGAACGCAATGATGCAGCCAACAGCCAGGGCAACCCCGAGTCTGACCCTAAACCAATGGAGGCCAAAAAAACATTAAGTTTGCCAAAAACCGGACAAAGTATACTGGCAGCTAAAGAAGTCAAACAGGTTGAGTAATGGACGTTGATAAGCGAGTCTTGAGCATCCTCATTAGTTGCGGATTCTGGTGGGTAACGAGGTCCACGCTTCCATTCATCCAATCAGCAATTGCATCAGGTAATGCCCAAAGAAAAAGCTCAGGTCAAACAGGAAAGTTTAAGAAAAGGGCTCGGCATAAACCTTGGTGACGATGCGCAGATACCTCAATCGTAAATCACAACCAGCAAAATATAGTCAGACCATGAAAACGAATGTTACAGGCACATTCCTAGAAGTAGATACTAATACCTACTTGTAAAATTTAGGGTCCTCCAGATCGTCATCGTAGTCTTCGAAGAATTCGTGAAGGCTTTGGGCCTCCGCATTAAGCTCCTCTTGTTTCTTCCTCTCACGCTCCTTCTCCCTTTCATACTCAGCCAACTTTTTGCGCTCGCGGCTTTCCCACTGCCGTAAACGCTACATAAAAATGCGACCTGGATTAGGATGTTTGATAATGAAATATTAATGGTTTAAAAACATTAATGTATTACTTCATGTGAAAATGTAGGATAACATGAAAGAGCCCTGTGGGTACAAAGTGTGATAAAACAGCAGTTAGTCTTCTAATATTTTCGACAGAAAATGAGAACTGCTTATTTACTATAACGCAGAAACTTGTAAAAACATAAATTTCAGAAATACTTACCTCTTGGTAGGATTCCTCCTTTTCCCTTAGCTTTCTTTCGAGCCTTTTCTTAATGGCCTCTTCCTCTTCGTCGATGTGGCTTGATCGTGAGTGGGTCGAGGATGTCAGATGTGAGCTCGTGACGGAACCACGAAGTCGCTTTTTCGATGGCTCGCGAGAGGAGGATCGTGAACGCGAGTGCCTCGTTCGGGCTAATTCACGTTCAGCCCGGGATCGGGAGTACCGCGAAGAATAATAGTCTCTATCGGTGTCTTTCGGCCGTCTGGTTCTCTCTTCGGTGGGAGTCTCTTTCTGTTGTGGCGTCCAGTGGCGCCATACAAAGCAGATCAAGAGTACACCGTAGAGAATTTTGGCAAAACACAACTGTTCACGGAAGGGGCGCCAAGGAATCGAAATCGGGCAAATTCCAAACACAAGTACAACAGTTGCAAAAAAGTACTTGCTCGATGGCGCATATGCTTCGACAAGAAATACTTTATCAAGTTACTCACCCAGCCTCGCGTTATTAGCACAAACGGAAGTTGCTTCGACACGCAAGCAAGATGGGCTAAAAGAAGGCGGGGATTGGCTCAATTCACAGCTACCCTCAAAGTTTTAAACGGCCTAGTCCCGTTAACAGCAGGAAATTGTACTCACCAACATTGGCTAGTTGTCTTCATAAATTGCTGGTTATATTCATGGCTACGTTTAAGTCCGTGTGTTCTGTTGTTCATACTGGTAGACGAGGCACAAAAGTAAGCTTGCCAACCCAGCCAAAATTGTGCCACAAGTTGGTGGAATCAAAATGGAAATATAAAAATAAAATCCAGGTTCGGATGCATCTAAGATTCCTCACCTCATTCCGTCGGCGGAAGGTTTCGATTTCCTTGTTAATCAGATCTTTTCGGTCGACGTCAAGATCCATGTCATCAAGTGTCTGATAAAATAGGTGACGGCGGTGTATAACGCAAATTGAAGGAATAAGAATTTCAAACACCAAATAAATCATTTTGAAAGTACTATGAGATCTGAAACTGCTTGTCATAGTAATATCAGCAAAATATTTAATCTATGAGGCAAGGCAGGCATAATTTGTAAAGCTCCAGTTATTATAGGATACATGCCTTATCACTTGTCTGACCGGCCTGAGATCGATAGTCAAAAACGCGAAGGTAACTTTCCAGGTTAGTTTTACGTCTATTGGTTGCCTGAAGTGGCATTAGAACGCTGGATTGAAAGAACTCGGAACCGGAGCGTGCATTTCAATTTCACTTACAACTGCAGAAGTCCATATTCAAACTCCACATTGGTAAAACTTGTGATAAGGAAACGAGCCGGAAGGCTTTATAAAGCAGTCTCCGATAGAGCTCTGCGATCGGGGGAATCTAGTGGCGTGCACCAAGTTTGCCATGCTGGCTTAACTACACTGACTATCTATTTAATTGGGTGGAATGAGCGGCTCATTCAAGGTGAACAGAGGAAGACGATCTAGCTATATTGATTTGCACCACCTGAGAAAGACCGAACTAATTGACATTTTTCAGCTGGAATGGCAATAAGTTAAAATTACAATGATCGTGATAAAAACAAAAGAACAGGTGAACAGTGATGTATAAAAGTTCTGTTTTGATACTAGTCTAGAGCTTGGAAATACGACAACCTAGTTTCAACCAGTCTGCAAAGGACTGAACGGCAGCAATGTGCCCCTGAGTCTGGGTTGTTCTGTGGGCAACAACAGGAGATGTCCGAAGCAGAACCGTAAAAGTGGAAATATTCCCATTTGAGAAATGCTAGCCAAGCCCAAACATGCTTAACTTAAGAGCGACAATTGTCCAAATGCCGGCTTAAAAGATTAAACTTAAGTAGTCTACTACAATGCCGAAAATTTTTGCCTTCGCATTACTTAACTGGGTAGAAAACGGGCAACGATTAAAGAAAACATCCTAAGTTAATTTATAACTTACTAAGTGTCTTGGACCCTCGAGATAGTCCTGGCGATTTGGAGACTCTGAGAATCGACTAGATATTTTAAAGTGTCGCTTACCATGCCCTAGCTGAAATGCGGATACACTTTCCTGGAGTATATTTTGCAGGGCAGTCTTGACTACTTCATCGTCCTGCTTTGTAGCCTCATCGACCTCAGCTGCGGTGCTTCCAAGACTACCATCGTCGCCTTCTTTCTGCTTCTTTTTTTTGTACTCAGCTAACAAATCCTCCGTCTTAGGGTCAACTTTGACCTATGATTTCACGCAATGATGGAAGTAAACTAACCAAAGTTTCTTGTCGATAATTTCAAATTCATTAAGAAGCCTGACACACCGCATCGTAGACTCCGGGTCTTGGTATTCACAGAATCCGAAGGCCTGCAACTTTCCTGAGGCCCCTTGGACACGTTTCCAGCTAAGAATATTTCCACAGCGCTTCAAATAAAGTAACATTATCACATTACCATAAGGAGTGATTTTATAAGTGAATCTGGCGCGCGTTCCGGTATATTGCCCACGAAAACTGTTGTCACAGGAGTCTTCTCCTGGGGTGTCGGAGCCACGGTTTCAGTAGTCGAAACTGTGGTGGTCGTTGGAGTGACCGTTGTGGTTTGAGCTGTAGTAACGGGCGGTGGTGGGATAGCTACCTGAGTGTAACCCACAACAGCGGGCACAAAATGTGGGTACGCCGTTGGCACTGCACTATAATAAGCCTGTGGCAAGCCGAAATACTGACCGCCGTATGGATTCATTACTGGATAACCTGGATTAATCGGCGCACTTGTGCGGGCTAGAGACATTTAAAACAAAGTACAAAAGTCGAACTGAAGTTCAGGTTCATAGTTAGGGAGTCATTTCACCAAGTGCATGAGTATCTTCGAATCTTCACATGTTGGAGACCAAACTAAACACCAATAAAAAAGTGGGAAAAGCGAGCACCAGGAAGAAATTGCGAAGTGCACACTTTTGAATCCAGCGATATGGTGCTGGGAAATTGCGTGACCGTCTGGAAAAACACAAACGGGAACGATAATTATAACGAAATTTGCAAAAGCGTAGCTATGGACATTAAATAAAGCAAATATGCAGATATTTACATAAGGGGATACATGAAAATATATTCAAAATCAACCAGGAAATTTTGTTAAGACCAAGAAATAAAACGGTCCCTAACGGATCACGAAACTTTCGGTCAAACTGGTACTGGTACTGGAAGTGAACAATCCCTGAACTCTCCACCCACTTTGTGGAAGTTCTTTAACTGCTTCGTGCTTCTTCAAATTTTTTTCTCTTTAAACAATTAATCATTATTTTTAAAGCACAAATCAACGGTGGATGTGAAACATACTACTTACTTTGCACAACAATATCGCCAAATTTTACATTCTGCGGTATATTTGCCGCTCACACAGAACACCAATGTGCAAATTGTCATTATTTTTAACTTAGCGCTAGCTTTGTTTAGATAGTGCCCTCTGGGCGCTTAAAATAAAAAAATTCTTAGTAAAGCCTATGACACTGGGTATGGAAGGTAGCCAGATAACAATAAAATACCGCTCAGTACAACAATCATCGATCTCCAGTTCTATCAAAAAGCAGTGGCCTCCTACTCAAACAGTAAACAGTATAAGACACACGGCAATTCTAACAATCACGATCCAAATACAGTCCAAAAATCTGTCCAGACGAAGCTCGCTTTCTTTTTACATAAGCACAGTGTTTGTTCCAGAAACAAGATGAACTGGAAGTATGGATATCCGATGTCCATCCGGATGTTATTTCCGTTACAGAAACTTGATCGCAGGCTTAAATGTTGCATATCGAAACTGCTATCGATGAGTATTAGCGTTTTCATCCAGGCAGACTGAATAAAATGGTGGGCAAATAACAATTTACGTCAACAGAGCAATTATATCATCTGAACGCAGAATTGTTTGCCCTTGCGACCGCGAAGAACAAAACATGCATTTTGTGACTATAAAGAAACCACCAAATCAAACTCCAGAAATTGACGATATGATGTTGGAAATAATAAAAGATACAGCTCAGACTCAAGACAGAGTTATCACCGGAGATTTTATTGCAATATTGATTGACTGCAACACGTTATCCCTAAAAGGTTCACGGTTAGCTTCGGACTATTAAAGCTCACGATGAATCTCTTTCTCGTACAGAATGTATGCTTTCCAACGAAAATTAAAGAGGCTCAAACGGCAAATTGCCTAGATCTCGTTCTTTAAAACGACCCAATTGATGTGGATGAATTGAGGTCACTCGCGCCGCTTGGTAAAAGGGACTATTGCATGCTGCTGTGAGAATGGTGTTTGCATGCAAAGCAAATGGAAACTACTTATGTGCGGTTAAATTACTGGTGCAGGAGTTTCTCTACGATGAGAGATGACTTATCGGCACTAAACGGGCAAGGCATTCTTACCAGAAATCCGAATATCGATTGGACCATTCTCATGGGAATAATACACAATGTTAGGCACAGCAACTGCTCTATTAAAACTTCCAAAAGGCAAATGACCCTGCTTGGTTAACGCAAGATTTGAAAAGACAACTAAATTCTGGAGAAGATAAGTGGCGAAATTTCAACCCATGCATTACAAAGAATTTTGCCGAAGCGTACAGCGATAAGGTTAATTGTCCGCAGTTAATGGCAGAAGTGAGAGGCGGAAATTTTATAATGGGCCATCGATAAGCCAAAAGTAATTTTAGCAACATCAATAGAAAGTTAAAGAATAAGGAGATGGTGGCAGTGTTGAGAGGTGCAAAGAACGAAGAAATTATTGAAAATCAAGATAAGACAGAACATCTAAGTATGCTTTTTCCATCTGTTTTTACAGATTAAGCGGATTTTAATCAAACAGAATTTTTTAAAATTGGTAACGATGCATTCATTGAGGACCTCGAATTCACAGAAGAAGAGCGTAGAAGGAACCTCTTGTACTTAACGACGTGAAGTCTCTGGGTCCTGATAAAATACCAGTAAAAGTACTGAACCAGCTTCCTGGCGAACTCCCCAGACCACATTGGCGTATTTTCCAGTCATCCTTCGATCGAGGCCTTCTCCCTCCTGATTGGAAAACAGTAAATATATACCCTATTTACAAGAGTGGATCCAGAAACAGTGCTAAAAGCTATCAACCAGGGAGCCGAACATGCATTTGTCTCAAAGTGGTGGAAAGGATAATCAAAAAGGCCAGCATGAAGTTTATCAACGGAAAAGTTCTTTGGCAGTATCCGACACGGATTTCGAAGAAACCAATCCTGTTTGACCAATATGTTCTATTCAACGGAGCAGTAGTCCAGGTCATTACATAAAGACACCAGCGTTGATGTCGTTTACAAAAACTTCAAAAAAGCGTTTGATAGTGTTCCTCACCGCAGGTTTCTCTAAAAGGTTCAAGAAGCCGAAATAAGGAAAATTTACTCAATTTGATATGAAACTTTTTCATAGGCCGATCACAGTCCGTTTGCATAAGCAATGCGAAATTAATTTCCGTGCCGGTTGTGAGGGATGAAGCTCAGAGCTCAATTCTTGGGCTTTTACTTTTCTTACTCTATCTAAATGATTGTATGAATGGATTGGACTGCAATGGAGTCAGGTTTGCAGATGATACCAAGATATGGCAACCAATCAGATGCAGTACTGATAAAAAACTTTATAGGAAGGACATAACTGCCTTTTGAGTGGTCTGCTAAATGGATGATGAATTAAAACTTGGAGAACTTTGTCGTTATGTTGCTCGAAATGAAGAAGGCACTCGCAATGGGTGACTGCGGGCAAAAAGCCTGGGAACACTAATGAATGTCACCTACGAGGACGAAAAGTGCATGGGGTGTTTAAATATCTTGCAGAAATTCTTGTTGATGGAGAAAGAGATAAGTAACTTGAAACAAGAAATGGCTGATCTAAAAGAGAAAGTTCATTGTTCACCCGAAAAAAACACCCGTAGCAACGAGAATTCCAACCAAAGAAATAACGTATGCAAATATAGCTTCCTCAAGAATACCTAATGTAGAGCTTAAAGACATTGCGTCTACAGAGCTCAGTAAATCAGTAGGCATTTCCTCCCTTCAAAAGGGAGATCAAACCAGCTCATGCACCTTACTACTGTCATCCAGCTTAGACAGAAGCAGAAATGTGCTGGATACACAAACATATGCGGTATCGTTGCTGAATGATACAAAAAAGGGGGAAGTTGAAAAGCTCGTCGAATTTGAAGCACCGAAGACGAAGAATTCGAAGTCGAAAAGGGCCAAGAAGCTTTCACAAAAAATGGGTTTGAACTCCGGTAAAAGCTCGTCCTTACCGAAAGATGCTCAATTGCAATCCTCTGTTGGTAGTACAGGAGCAAATTTTTAGAATTTTAGTATTTTAAGAATTTATATTTGGTAAGCACCGGGAAGGTACTGTCTAAGCAAACATTAGTAACGAAATAAAGTTATGACAATGTGTGCAGATAAAATGTACAAATTCATATATTGTCCTGCTATGTCAACAGTTAGCAATGTTTTAAAATTAATGGTCAACTAGAAAAAATAGGCAGTGAAAAAAACTCCTACCATGAAAAATGGAGGCAGAGTTCAATAGGCCTTCATTTTTCGAATAGAAGGTAGGAGAAAAACTGCTTAGGAAAAAAATGGTCAGGTGGTAGAATATGGTAATACTGCAGTAGCATTTCAGAATGAGATAATGAAACGTCGAGGTGATTTGTTCTTGATCACTTAGGCGTATGAAACAGAATCTCACGAAAATGCGTCAATTAACTTAAGTCCTCAGCATCATAGGATCCAGAATTGAATTCTGATGATGGTTAGTATCCAAAGAAACCGCAGCATTTAAGACTGTGGACCACCGAATTTGTACGTCCGAATGACGTCATCGTTTGGAGGACGGGTGATATAAGGAGACATTATAGTTCATGAGCGTCTCGAGGTAGCGTAAATATAGTTTCAAGAGGGTTACTCAAATTCCCGATGGTCCTTTCTCCGAGTCATGGGGCAAGCTACTGGGAAAAGATGAGGACAAATTGGCAAAGTTCCCAAAAGGGGTTTGCCATTAACTTAAGGAATAGTTGCTCATACTGACGCAAATAACATCGTCGACCAGAGTAGAATTCTTCCTGAAACTGATGCTCTATCAACAAATCTGAACTCAAAGTCACGAAACGTACATTTCGACCGAAAACGCAATCTCGTTATTTATTAATATTTATTAATATTTAGAATTTATATTTGGTTAGCACCGGCAAGGCACTGTCTAAGCAAACATTAGTAACGAAATAAAGTTATGACAATGTGTACAGACAAAATGCACAAATACATAACTTGTCCTACTATGTCAACAGTTAGCGATGTTTTAAAATTAATGGTGAACTAGAAAAATTAGGCAGTGAAAAAAACCTCCTACCATGAAAATGGAGGCAGAGTTCAATAGGCCTTCATTTTCGAATAGAAGGTAGGAGAAAACAACTGCTTAGGAAAAAATGGTCAGGTGGTAGAGTAGGGTAATACGGTAGTAGCATTTCGGAATGAGATAATGAAATGTCGAGGTGATTCGTTATTGATCACTTAGGCGTATGAAACAAAATCGCACGAAAATGCGTCAATGAACTTAAGTCCTCAGCATCTTAGGATCCAGAATTGAATTCGAATGATGGTTAGTATCCAAAGAAATGGTAGCATTTTAGACTGTGGACCACCGAATGTGTACGTCCGAATGACGTCATTGTTTGGATGACTGGTGATATAAGAGGGACATCATGGTTCATGGGTGACTCGAGGTAGCGAAAATATAGTTTCAAGAGGGTCACTTAAATTCCCGACGGTCCTTTCTCTGAGTCATGGGAAAGCTACTGGGAAAGGATGAGGAAAATAAAAGGTTAATAGAATCAGTGTTAAAATAAATGTGCAGTCTTCGCATGAATGCAGATAGACTTGTTACCGACTTAATATCAATTGGCAAGTAATTCCAAAGAAAACTATACCTAGAAGCAAAGAAGAGAGAGCGTTTACACGTGGAGGATGCAGGAGGAGGTATAATTAGTGCAAAATTTCTTAGGTTATAAGGAAGACTAACGGGGTATTGACAGAAAGCTTGGGGAGAGTTGAACTATTATTTTGTCGGAAAAGGAGACAAAAGCCTGCTTCAAGTCTCCTG